>JANVCQ010010861.1:0-13106 GCA_025531925.1 Erythroxylum plowmanianum | reverse complement strand
GAATTGGAAGCTTACCTTGACCCTTACTCATATTTACGGAGTTAAGTTTGGAGGGAAACTTCGAGTCCAACAAGTTAATGGTATTTTGTTAGACATCTAAGATATTGGAATGAATCGAACAGTCTCCAACGTTAGTCTCCATTAGACTTACTGAACAATAAAATTATCAATAGGTTACCAGTTACTTGCTACATGAGGAAAGTTACTATTCAAGTGCAGAAAATCTCAAAGCAAAGAATAAATCAAGATTTGTTCATTCCACTTTCATTCAAGTAAACCTTTTAAAAACTATAACTCCTCCACTAGGGACATCTAGGGGTTTAAAGGCTTATGGTATATGCTAAATGCCATAGTACATATATAAAAGTAGAATTGGTTCTTATTGTAATTAATTAAGTTTAGTTAGCTAAGTTTTCAATTAGTCAAGGACAATAAATGAGTTAATTGAAGTGAAATTTGATGAGTTTATATTTTGAATGTCATTAAGGGTTAAATTCGTTGTGATTTAGCACTTGTATACCTTATTTTTGTATGGAATTATATGATATTTTTCTATATTTAGTTCATTGTCTTATAGGTGATAATTAGAAGAAGAAATATCATATTTGAGTGTGTTATTATCTTAGTTTTCTAATATGGGAGATATTGGAATTAATAGGAAACCAACAAGACGCATAACGACTTTGTAGAAGGGGTGTCTTTATCGTTGTTTATTTCCTATAATCAAGTTAAAAACTTCCCTCACATCACTCTCTAAAATGAGCGGGCGGAGACTGAATTTACAACCAAGGTGTAAACCATTTGGCAAATCTTTTTAAAGTATACACAAATGCTGAATGCCAAACTTCTAGATACAATCTTCGTTGAAATTTTAAAGGCGCCTCCCACCTAGATGCTAATGTTAGTCAGGGAACTAACTACAATAATAACTTTTGTTCTTTCTCTTTTGGAACTGCCTAGTTATAGTAAGAAACATTGTTATTTCTTCAGTCATTTCACATTCGTCCAAGAAGCTATCAAGTAAGTACGTTTATGTCATAACTTCACAAGTAGAATTATCTTACATCAAAAAAAGGGATTAAAATGAGTTATATGTAAAAATAAAGTATCATAATTTATTCCTGTAAAATTTTAAGTTGAAATATGATGTTTTAGATTATATACGAATTCATTTATACCTAATCTATCTTTTTTTCAAAATCTTTCATTAATATCGGACTTAAATAGATAATGCACTTATAAAATCAAAGAAGGTGAGCTAAGAATCCAGTAAAAATTTATGGGTATAACATTTAAGATTCAATAGCAGTACCTGAAGTAGATGCGATGAGGACGACGAGGACGTGCGGTGGAATGAGAGAAGGAGGAGGGGCCTTCGGTAGTGATAGAGATGAGGACGTTGGGATGCCGAGGATGGAGGCACGATGAAGATGCACGGTGGGATGGCGGGATGGCGAGGATGCGCAGTTTGACGGCGAGGATGACGACAACAGAAGAGATAAAAAAGACAAATGCGAGAAAGAAAAGAAGAAAGAAAACAAATGAGGGGCAGGGGTTGCAATAGTTTTAAGTTAAACAAAAACGAAGTGGTTTGGTGTTAAACCAAACGACGTCATTTTTGTTTTATTAAAAAGTTGAAGCTAAAACAAACGATGATGTTTATCTTTAAAATTTACTGACAGAACTTATCGATGAAATGTATTTCATCGCTAAACCAAAAACTTATCTATTCTGCAAAGCTTTTTTGCCTTCTTTACTGAAGGGAATTTTCTACCATCGCTATATTTTGTCAAAAATTTTACGGAATATTTTCCCTCCATATTTACCGAACGATATTTTTTCTGTCACAAAAAAATTTTCCTAACAATTTTACCGATAGAACATGATTTTCTATCGGTAATTTGTTATGGTTTAGTTTCCATCGGTAATTTTCTATCGCTAATTACTACTTTTCTTGTAGTGTAGTCTTTCAATTAGGGATTGGCATGAGAACTTCATTGTCGAAGTTCCAATGACAAAAAATGAATGCTTTTGTTAAACATTCAAACTTATGTTGCTAAATGCATAAAATCTTTCTTAAAAGGTACATCATGGGCTTAGCATTTGAGGCTTGGGCATTTGAATTTTGGTGGCTTAAGATTGTTGGTAAAGAAGACCATGATGAATGAATTACCATACATTGAGCACCCAAATTAGTTTTATGAAGGGTGCATTTTTGCAAAACAATCAAGAAAGAGTTTTCCAAAAGAATCTTTTTCAGGAGCAAAGAATCCATCGGAGCTTGTGCATACGAATCTTTGTGGACCAATAAAAAAAGTTCTAATAAGAATAATTAATGATTTTAATTGAAAAACTTTGATTTATTTTGTAAAAGAAAAATTAGAGTTATTTGGGGCATGTAAAAAATTTAAAGCTTTTGTTGAAAAAAGAAAGAGGTTATTTTATTAAAGCTTTGAGATCTGATAGAGGAGGTGAATTTATTTCAAAAGAATATAAATTTTGTGATGAAAATGGAATTCAAACACCTTTTACAGTTGCATAAACATTACAACAAAATAGTGTTATCGAAAGGAAAAATAGATCCATCCTAAATATGGCGCAGAGTATGTTGAAGAGCAAGAAGATTCCAAAAGAATTCTAGGTTGAAGCTATAGAATGTGCAATATACCTTTCTAATTGAACCCCCGCCAAGAGTTTATGCAATTTGACTCCTTAACAAGCTTGGAATGGATAGAAGCCTAGTGTTGCTCATCTGAAAATTTTTGGGAGCATTGCGTATACTCATGTGCTGGATCAAAAGCATTCAAAGCTTGATAAAAGTGAGAAATTTGTTTTTATAGGTTATGATTCAAGGTCAAAAGGTTACAAACTCTACAATCCAGGCACCGAAAGAGTTGTTGCGAGCAGGGATGTTGTTTTGTATGAAGAAGCCATATGAGATTGGAATGATCAAGAAGAAGATTGTACTTTCTTTCATTTTGTTGAAGAAAGTGATAATGACAAGAATGAAGCATCTCGGGAGCCTATAACTCCACCATCTCCCAATTATAATGAAGCTCCTTCATTATCTTTGAAAGAAAGTACTTTTATTAGACCCCGTGGTTATAAAATTTTGAGAGAGATTTATGATGAAACTGAGGAAGTAAAAAATATTACCTTGTTTTGTCTCATTGCAAATAGTGAACCAATTTATTTTATAGAAGCTACTATGGCCAAAAAATGGGTGAAAGTGATGAACAAAGAAATTTAAGCAATTAATAAGAAAAACACTTAGGAAGTTGCTGCTCTTTTTGGAGTCACATAGGTGTTCAAATCTAAAAGGACTGCTAAAGAAGAATTAGAGAGATACAAAGAGAGATTAATTACAAAAGGCTATAGTCAATGTCGAGGTATAGACTATGAAGAGAAGTTTGCTCCTATTGCTCACTTGGAGACGATAAGATTGATTATTTTGTTGGCTGCTTAAAACAAACGGAGGATTTATTAGATGGATTTCAAGTCCACTTTTTTGAATGGCTACTTGGAGGAGGAAGTTTATATAAAATAACCTCTTGGATATATTGTGAAAGGCCATGAAGACAAAGTTTCAAAGTTGAAAAAGGCTTTATATGGATTATAGTAGGCTCTAAGAGCAGGGAATAGCATAATTGACAAGTACTTCCAAAAGAATGTCTATATGAAGTACCCATATGTACATTCTATTTATTAAAAAAAATAAAAATGGAGATATTTTGTTTATTTATTTGTATGTGGATGATTTGATTTTTACAAGAAATAATCTAAGCATGTTCAAAGAATTTAAGGAAGCAATGATTCGAGAATTTGAGATGACAGACATTGGGTTAATGTCATATGATCTTGGCATGGAAATGGAGCAAATGGAGGAAGGTATTTTCATTTTTTAAGAAAAAATGCTAAAGAAGTACTTGCAAAGTTCAAGATGGTCGATTCCAAACCAGTGGAAACATCTGTTGAGACTGGAGTCATGTTTTAAAAATATAAAGAAGGTGAAGCTATCAATCTAACATATTTCAAGAGCTTGATTGGGAATTTAAGATATCTAACTTGTACATGGCTACATATTCTCTTTGGTGTTGGACTTGTTAGTCATTTTATGGAATCCCCAACTACTACTCATTTAAAGGTAGCTAAGAGAATTCTCTATTATCTCAAAGGTACACCTGACTATGGGTTTTTCTATTCACTTAGTAAAGATTATAAACTTCAAGGTTATTATGATAGTGATTGGACTGGAGATGTTGATGAGCGTAAAAGCACTACTAGATTTGTGTTTTCTATGGGTGATATGCTTTTATATGAATTTGTAAAAAGGAACCCATTATGACCTTGTCTACTTGTGAAACTGAATATGTTGTTATGACATCTTGTGCCTTTCATGCAATATGACTGAGAAATTTTTTGAAAGAAATGGGAATCATGCAAAAGGAAACAACAATGATCAATATGGATAACAAGTCAACTATTGCTTTGTCAAAAAATCTAGTGTTCTATATTGGAGTAAGCATATTGATGCAAGATTTCTTTTCATTAGAGATTCAATTTTAAAAGGGGAGATCCATGTGAATTATGTGAAGACAAAAGATCAAGTTGCATATATCTTTACCAAGCCTCTCAATGTTGATGTGCTTATAGAATGAGAGCTTTACTTAGTGTTTACAGAAAATCATGTTTAAGGGGGGGATGTTAGAAACTAAACATGACTTATATAGACACAAGCATACATGAATCATAAAGGAGTTTGCTTATACATTCATTTAGAAGATTTTATCCTTGAATTTAACGAATTCATGTATTTAGATGATTAATGTATTTAGATAATCTATGTTAATTAATATGTTTCATGTATGTGAGATTTCATTGTATTATGGCTCTCTCTTGTGTCCTATATATACCTTAGTGGTATTGTCATTTGAGTATATGAGGAAACTTGAGAAACTGAGAGTGATAGTGGCGAGAAACAAATCGTATCAAGTTGGAAGAAAAGTTAATAAAAGTGTGTTTCCTCCTAAAATTATTGTTCTTATTATGTTTAAGTGAATTCTCACCACCAAGTTTCCAACACAATCCTCGACCTTCTCTAGGAAAATAAATCTCCTCTTTTGATCCTTCAATACAGGTGTGCTCCTTAAAGGGTTCGTAGTTTTTTAGCAGTTTGATGTCAAGGATAGAGATTTGATTCATCTCAATTTGCACAATATAAAGGTAAACATTCCTTGAATAATCTTCTCTCTTCCTCTGAGCTATATGGAAACCCCATTAGAAGAGAACAAAGAGAACTATTTATAAGAAATATGGCCTGATGTTATTTCCCATATTTTCTGTAGGTCTACATTAAACTTGGTTTATGGTTATCTTAAGTTAATATTATATTAAATCTTGATTGTTAATTTAGTATTTGATGAACGTACAAGATTTAATGTTAACAGAGAAGTGTATATAAACTAGTCCTCTCTCTATTCTAATTTAAGAAAATAGTCATAATAGAATACAATACGAACGTATTTGGCTATCCATTAAACTATCTACTACTGAAATAGGGTTGAGTGAGAGAAACTAGTTTATGATTGTTGAAAGCTTTCTCTACATCATGTCAAATTCCACTCAAGGTAATTGATTTATTCTCTTCATTTAGGTAGTTATTATTATATTCAAGATCTTAATGGGCATAATTGATTTACTCATGATTTATGTGTTCATGTTTGAATATTAAGTATGAAAACTATATGAGGTATCAAAGCCATAAACTTTGAATAGATAATAATCCTTAGATTATTGATTTGATGATTATTTAAATTATGAAGTTTATAAAAATTATGATTTTAGGTTTTTATATATGCAAAATTCAACGTGTGTTCACGATCTTTCAACCACTTTCCTTTATTTATTGTTAAATTGGATGTATTGGGCTTATCCCACTATAGGGTTTTCTTATTAGTTGATGGTTTGATTTTGCATATATATAAGAATGAGTTGTACAAATTTGTGGTATGAACTTGTATATTCAAAGGGTTTTATATAAAGAATAACTTTTTTAAAAAAGGGATGTCGCATCTTTTTGGAGAACATTTCTTGGAGAGCATCCATATCCTCTATAACATACTGTTAGTTCCATTAATTTGCAATAAAGAAAAGGCCAAAAGAGTAATTTAGTCCCTACTATTTACACTAAAATTTGAGTTGGACCCCAACATTTCAGAGCATTCAAATTGAACCCTAAAATTTGTTAAACGTTCAATATGAACGCTAATGTTTGGAATTACTCACAGAGTTTTGCCTCTGTTAGGGGTTGTTTTGCACATTTTCCTAACGCTAGCGTTTACTTTGAATGTTTTACAAACGTTATAGTTAATTTTGAATGCACTGAAATGTTAGGGTTCAACTCAAATTTTATTGTAAATGTTGCGGGGCTCTTTTTGCCATCAAGAAAAACACGATAGTGGCTATTTAGTGGGACAGAAGGTTGATAATAATGAAAGAGGGCCTACACACACTTATCATTGTTTTCTTCTATGGCTTTTTGTTCAATCTTATCGATGGTAGATTTTTAAAAGAACTGCAATCTCCTAAAATTCATTTAATGCTTGACTGCTAATAACTTGCTTCCATACTTTTAATTCCTATTTTGTTATGTAGCCGCCCTATATATAAATGCCATTTTAGAATTATGTTTTAAATGGAAAATTACAGTTACAATGATGGATGATTTTTTAAAAAAAGTTTTAGTTTCTTATGTTTTGGTCATATTAAAGATATTTTGATCAAAATTTTAATTTTGATTTCAACTTATAAATATATATATATATATATATATATATATAAGACATTATGATTAAAATTAAATTGGTAGTCACCAAATTGGCTAAATTAATTTTGAATGTGTGGTTATATAATTTGTGTATTTTGTGAAATGCTATTATGAAATTTTATTATTTGATAGAAATTAAGGACTTTACCCAAAGATAAATCAATATTATATAACCACTAAATATAAATGAGAGATTTGATATACTCTTGTTACAAATATATAGTTATCTAAAAATGCTATGTGTGTTTGATGAAGTTTATTTAATTTTCTTATAAAGTTTAAATATCATTCTAATAATAGCCATGATATGTATTGTTGTGTTTACCCAATGGAAACCTACAATATATTTAATGTATGTGCTTTTGTCTGAATGTGATAATTAGTGAGTGTTTATATGTTTGCATTTATTAGCCTTCACTTTTAAGCTTCATCTATTACCTTGTTCACTGGTGTGAATTTCTCTGAATGGAGCGAACAAGTTACTTACCATTAGGTGCTTTGGATCTTGACTGGGTGCTATTGGAGGATAAGCCTGTCGACCTTAAAGATACTAGTATAGAGGCTGAGAAGGCACACCATGAGGTGTGGGCAAGGTCTAACATGTTATGTTTGATTTTATATGAATGAAAGTTGCCATCAACATTAAGTATACTCTTCCTAACACTGAAAACAGAATGCTAAAGATTTTTTGATGCCATAAACAATAAGTTCCATTCTCCTATTCCATTCTCCTATTAAGACACTTGTGGAGACACTTATGGCTGAACTCACAACCATAAAGTTTGATGGGTCAAAAAGTATGCAGCAACATGTCTTTGGTATGACTAATATCGCAGCAAAACTTTAGACATTAGATATAACTATGGAAGACTCCTTCTTAGTGCAATTTATCATGAACCCACTTCCTACTAAGTATGGATTGTTCCACATCAATTTTAACATATTAAAGGATAAATGGAATATAGATGAATTGTCTGATAAGTTTATTCAAGAGGAAGTGAGATTAAAGAAACAAGGATCTTATTATATTAACCTAGTAGGTTAAGGAGTTAGAAAGAAACTTAAACCAAAGGCCAAGAATTTTAAGAAGAAAGCACATGCTAAAGTTCCACAAGTTGTTGATGGCGAAAGGAGGGGACAAAAGTTGGATAAATGCCACTTCTATAAGAAAGAAGGACATTATTAGAAAGATTACCTAAAACGTAAGGCTTGAGGTATACCTTATGTTTCTGTATGCTTTGAATTAAACTTATCTAAATCTCCTTCTAATACTTGGGGGTTTGATTCTAGGGCCATTACTTATGTTTTCAATATTATATAGGGATTCCTTACAATCCAAACTATAAGCCCAACTAACAACTTTTAGATTATGGGGAATTCAATGAAGGCCCCAATTGAAGATGTAGGCACTTATAGACTGACATTAGACACTAGGCATCACTTGGATCTAATGAAGATTCTCTATGTACCTTCAATTTCTAAAAATTTAATTTCTATTTATAGACTTGATGCTAGTGGATATACCTTTAAGGGTGGATATGGTTGTTTCAGTTTATATAAAAACAATTTCTTTATTAGATGTGGAATGCTTACGAATGGTTTATCTAAATTGAAACTTGATTTTTTTTCTAAATTCCTGTTCATTTTTAATCATAATGGTGGATTGAAACATAGTTTGATGTCAACATTCTGCTTGCTTGTGGCATAAACATTTGTGTCATATATCCAAACAAAGGTTAGATAGATTAGTAAAGAATGAGATTCTACCAGATCTAAATATCAATGATCTTGGCTTATGTGTGGAATGCATTAAAGGCAAGTAAACCAACCATAAAAAGAAAGGAGTCATAAGAAGCATTCAGCTTCTTGAAACAATACACACTAACATTTATGGGCCTTTTAACACTCCATCCTTTAATGGAGAAAAATACTTCATCACATTTATAAAAGATTTTTCATGATATGGATATATCTATTTACTCTATGAAAAATCTCAAGCTGTAAATACCCTTGATGTTTTTGTAAAGTAGGTTGAGAGGCAATTAAATAGAAAAATGATAATTATAAGATTTAATAGAGGTGGTGAGTATTATGGAAAGTATAATGAATCTGGACAATGTGCCGGCCCGTTGGCTAACTTGTTCAAAAGTGATGGCATATGTGTACAACATATGTTATCACTGCAATAAAATGGTGTGGCAGAAAGACGAAATAAAACATTAATGGATATGATTATGAGAATGATGAGTAATTCCTTATTATCTAAAAGTTTGTGGATGTATGCACTTAGGACTACTATGTATCTGTTAAACTGGGTTTCTAGTAAGGCAGTTCCTAAAACTCCTTTCAAGTATAGATTGGAAGGAAACCTACTTTAAGAGACATGTATGTTTGGGGTTGCAGAAGCACATATCTATAATCCATATGAAATAAAATTGGATTCCCGAACAATTAGCAGTTACGTTATTGGTTACCCAGAGAAATCCAAAGGGTATGGGTTTTATTGTCTAAACCACAGTTCTAGAATTATTGAAATAGCCAATGTCAAATTTTTAGAGAATGGTGAGGTTAATAGGAGTGCTAAAAATTAAGTCATGGATATTAATGAAATAAGGGTTAATGTTTCATTACCCATAAATGTTTTTGAACCCACAACCATAACAATTGTTATTCTTGCTTTGGAATATCAAAATAATCAAAAAAAACATTTGAATAATGAAGAACGTAACTTGCCACCAGCTTATGCAAATGAACTAATTGTTATAGCTTTAAATAAACTTGTAAGGGTTAGAAAGTTGGTTATTTATGATGATTAAGTGGTTTATTTGTAACAGTCAGATTTTAATTGTGGCATTGATAATGATCCTGTTTCATTTTCATAAGACATAAGTAGTGATAAGTCTAAAAGATGGATTGATGCTATGAAAGAAGAGTTGAAATTAATGGCCCAAAACAATGTCTGAGATCTTGTAGAATTGCCAGAAGGTTTTAAATGACTTGGCTGTAAATGGGTCTTTAAGAACAAATGTAACATGAATGGCAATGTTGAAAGATATAAAGCTAAACTTGTTGCCAAAGGTTATACTAAAAAAGTTGACATTGATTATAAAGATACTTTTCCAAGTGTCTCAAAGAAAGATTCATTGAGAATAATTTTAGCATTAGTAGCTCAATTTTTTTAGAGCTATATTAGACGGATTTGAAAATAGTTGGTTCTTTAAGAACAAATGTGACTCAAATGGCAATGTTGAAAGATATAAAGCTAGACTTGTTGCTAAAGGTTATACTAAAAAAGTTGACATTGATTATGAAGATACTTTTCCAAGTGTCTCAAAGAAAGATTCATTGAGAATAATTTTAGCATTAGTAGCTCAATTTGTTTTATAGCTATATTAGATGGATGTGAAAGTAGTTTTTCTTGACAAGGATGTTTATATGGATCAACCTGAAAGTTTTTCCATTGAAGGTAAAGAAATTATGGTGTATATATTGAAGAAGCCAATATATGGACTTAAACAAGTTTCCAAGCAATGATATATTAAGTTCAATAATACCATTACTTCTTTCGGTTTTGAGGAAATCACTATTGATTGGTGAATTTATCATAAGATTAGTGGAAGAGAGTTTATATTTCTAGTTTGGTATGTTGACGACCTTTTGCTGCTTGCTACTAATGACTTGGGCTTATTGCACAAGAGTAAAGAATCTCTTTTTTAGAGTTTTGAAATGAAAGATATGAGAAAAACATCCTATGTAATTGGAATTTCAATATTCCGCAAGAGATCAGAAGATTTACTGAGATTATCTTTAAAAGCCTATATTAAGAGAATTCTTGAGAAGTTTAACATGAGCAACTGCTCAATAGGTGTAGCCCCTACTCAAAAGGGAGATAAATTTAATCTTATGCAATGTCCAAAGAATGATATGGAATGTAAGGAAATGGAAACAAACCTATACTAAACCTGACATCAGTTTTGCAATAAGCATGTTGGGTAGCTATCAAAGTAATCCTAGTATTGATCATTGGAAGGTTGCAAAGAAAGTGTTTAGATACCTTTAGCAAAGGATTACATGCTCTTTTATAAGAAGTGATTGAATATTTACATTCAAAATTTGTTGGGTGTATTGATAGTAGAAAATCAATGTTTGGTTATTTTTTCCTATTAAATGAAGGAGCAATCTCGTGGAAAAGTGCCAAATAATATATCATCGCTTCATCCACTATGGAAGCATAATTTGTAGCTTGTTAAGTTAAGTCAACATACTCAGTGCACAAGGCTCCCTACTTTACGATGGTCTAGAGAGGGTCGTTGATATACGCAACCTTACCCTTGCATTTCTACAATGAGGTTATTTCTATGACTTAATCTTATGACCTTATGGTCATAAAGGAACAACTTTACTAGCTCCTCCCAGGCTCATCCTAGCTTGTTATGAGGCTACAATTCATGCATTATAACTACAAAACTTTATTTCAAGGCTTGAGGTTGTCAACACAGTAAGCAAGTCGCTAAAAATTTATTGTGATAATTCTGTAGCAATTTTCTTATCTAAAAATGAGAAATCCTTTAAAGGCGCAAAACACATGAAATTAAATTATCTTGTTGTTAAAAAGGAGATTCAAAAACAAAGAGTATATATAGAATATATTAGGACAGATCTCATGGTTGCAAATCCTCTAACGAAGGGTTTACATTCAAAGACATTCAAAGATAATGTGCTTAGGATGGGTCTTGGTTGTATTAATGATTGATAATAATGTTTGATGATGATGTTTTAACACTTTTGAGCTCAATAATAATATGTTTTTGAATTTAATATTTCTTAGTCATTATGTTTCTATATACATGATTGTTTGAATAAGAAATTTATACGTATTTTCATGACTAGTATATGGACTGTATGTTGTTTATATGCAACTTATGAATCTAAACATAATAAGTTCTTAATGTTGTGGTATATGGAATGGAGCATATGACTATACTGTATATGACCGTTATAACCCACATTATGTGATTTGTTGTGTTGAGGTGCTTATGATGTTAACGGATTATAAAATTTAATTTTTGTTTGCCTTATACTATTAAATGTAATGATTAAACATCTGGCTAAGTGGGAAAACGTAAGAAATATGGCCTAATGTTATGACCCATTTTTTTATAGGCCCATATTAAACTTGATTTAGGCTTATCTTAATTTAATAGTATATTAAATCTTAACCATTAATTTAGTACTTGATGAACATACATGATTTCATGGTAACAGAGAAGTATATATAAATTAATCCTCTCTACCCTAATTTAAGAACGTAGTCATAATATAATACAATACGAACATATTTGGCTATTCATCAAGCTATCTGCTACCGAAATAGGGTTAAGTGAAATAAACTAGTTCGTAATTGTTGAAAGTTTTCTCTATATCATGTCGAATTCATCTCAAGGTAAGTGATTCATTCACTTTATCTATCTGATTATAATTATGTTTAAGATTTTAATGAGTGTAAATGATTTACATATGATTTATATTTGAATATTAAGCATGATAACTTACGCTATTAAGATGAGAACAGCCTTCCCCATACTTTCCAATTCAAGTATGAATTGGCAATGGAATAAGCGACGGAAGGAACGTATGACATTTCCAGGAGCTGGCTTCTATCATTGACCAGCACTGGAAATTTCCAGGAGCTGGCTTGATTGACTCTTCTTTCCCCAAAATCCTCTTCCTTCATTAGTCTCGTGATCACTGGTGTTACTGGACTTCTTACAGGTTGCTATAAACGTGAAACGTCAGGACTTTCTGCCAAAGAAGTCAATAAAACGGAAGACTAGATTTGATAATGGAGCAAAAACGGCAATTTTCGATTGGTTCGTTAAATTTTATTTTCATTTTTTTCTTGACTCGAAAATTATTTCAGTATTAGTTTTCTTTTTATATTATTACCATAATTATTCAGCATCGACTAAATGAATATTATTAAATTTTATAATGTTAACTACTGATAATTTTTATGACTGTTGTAATTTGACCCCTTAATAATAGTTTAAAAATATTTTAAGGATTGAAGTTATTTCTAAGACCAAATTATTTCTGAAGACAAAAGTATTTCAAAATTAAAAATAAAATAAATGTAACTTAACATTTAAATTATAAAATGATTTAGAAGATTTTGAGAATAAAATTTTATTTTTAATTTATATTTTTATTTTACAATAAAAATATTACTTTCAAAATGAAATTTATTTTCAGATAATTCAATAACTAAAATTAATTATAT
>JANVCQ010010818.1:0-13108 GCA_025531925.1 Erythroxylum plowmanianum | reverse complement strand
TGATTTTCCTACTTTGCAATCTAAAACTGAGGTAGAGATTAGTGAGGAGGATCAGGACTAACCTATTGCCTGTAGGAAAGGAACCATAACATGCACTAAAAGATCATTATACCCACCCTCACACTACATGTCCTTTCAAACTTCTTACCAACATTTAAAGGCTTTCTTATAAACCTCAATACGATAACCATTCCTACAACCTTATATAAGGCATTGTCTAATGAAAAATGGAAACAAGCCATGGATATGGAGATGGAAGCACTAAGAAAGAATAAAGCCTAGAGTTTGGTGAAATTGCTAGTTGGAAAAAAGCCGTTGGGCTGCAAATGGGTGTATACTATAGCATGTAGGTTTAATGGATCTCTTGGAAGGTGCAAGGCAAGATTGGTAGTCAAAGGATACACTTAGACTTATGGGATTGACTATCTAGAGATGTTTGCTCCTGTGGTTAAGATGAATACAGTTAGAGTAATTTTATCTCTAGTTGCAAACTGTAGTTGGGAACTACAACAATTTGATGTAAAAAATGCATTTCTGCATAGGGATCTTATGGATGGGATTTACATGGAAGTTCCCCCAGGTTATGAAACAAAGGTGACCACCAATAGGTTATTTATGGGATATAAGAAAATTCAAGGAGATCGCACATTGTTCATTAAGCATTCAGCCACAAGGAAAGTAACAATATTACCTGTTTATATGGATGACATCACACTAACAGGAGATGATGAGATAGAGCAGTAGATCTTGAGTAATTGTTTAGCTAAGGAGTTTGGGATTAAAACTATTGGGCCCCAAATTTTTATTTATTTATTTATGATTTATTTATTTATTTATGTAATTGAGTCCATTAATTTGGTGAGCATAAGTAAAAATTAGAATTTAGAATAAAAAAGTTAGAATTAAATTAGAATATAGTCAAGGTATTAAATTGAATGGACTAAGGAGTTAATAGGTAAATGAGCATTACATTAAAATGAAGGGCAAACAAAGGGAAGGGTATTTTTGGAAGATAAGAACAAAAATGTTGTCTTGAAATAGAAGAAGAGGAAGAAATCATGGGAGAGGAGAAATTAAGAGAGAAAAACATGGGAGAAGAAAGAAGAAGAAGAAAAATCGTGGGAGAAGCTAGGATAAAAGAAGAAAACGTAGAAAGAAGATAAATCAAGCTTGTTAGAGGTAACAATCTTCATATTTCCTTCTTGCTTGAAAAACAAAAGGGATTAGAGAGAGAATGGTTTGTGTTGGAAGAAAGAAGGGAACCCATTTTTTATTTTTGTGGGTCTTTGGACTAGGTTTTGGTCTTTCTAACCTAGATGGACTATGGGTAAGTTAAGTTTAACCTTAATTTTAGCATTTTTTTTATTGAAGTTTAATGAATTTTCATTTGAATTTGGGTTGAATGTGAGAATTTGGTTTGTGTTAGGGAACCAAGGGCATCTTACCTAAGAGCAAGAGGAAAGGCACAATTGAGTTGGATTTTCCAAACAATTTAGGTGAGTAATATGTTTATAGTTATTGTTGAGATGAGCAAATTGCTTACTTGTGGGTGTATATGCTTAATTGCTTGAATTTGACTTGTTGAAAAATGCATTATGATGTATTATTATGTCATGCCTTGAAAGATGCTGTGACATTTTGTATAATTAAAGAGAAAAAGCATAAGAAGCATGAAAGTACGAGCATGCAATGAAATGAATTGAGCATAAGAATTTGCTTGTGTTTGGGCAAGAGAGAAACTATTTTATTCATCACGTGCACATTGAGCTAAAGCCTTCTCCTGGTTGCTCGCTTGTGGCATATGAGCTCCTTAAAAACATACTCATTTTGTTCATAATGTAAACTTTGGTTTCTCCATTTCGACCCATAGGACTCTCAAGCTATTTGTTTGTGCATTTCATCTTTGATTTGTCATGTATGATGCATTTGAGTGTTATGTTTGATGGTTAAATGTTCATATTATGTGTTATGCGTTAACTTCCTTAACTATGAGTTTTTGAGCTGGAATGGTTAATGAATTGAATTGCTAGAATAAAATGAGATATAGATGTATGCATATATATATGGTTGGTTATGTGGCTCGTTACCAATAGCTATAAATATATTAGCCACTGAACTTTGTAGCTCAACCCATTATTTTCCACTCCTCAGGTATAGAACGAGAAGATCGTTGATCCTTACAAGGCATTAGCAACTACAACATAGTTAGAGATCTTTTGTAACTAAGTTAGTGACTTTATTTTGGGTAGCTTTATAAGCATATCAAACATTGAGCATCTATTTGTATTTTGTATTGGCTGATATGAAACTAAAGCTAGGCTCTACTTCATAATGAAATGAAGAATTGAAGAAGTTTCTTTTGTGTATGTCCATATTTATCTTCTTTATTGAGATTGCTAATTGTTGTTAGTGTTGGAATAGTATGTTGTGTTGAAAGGTTGTATGTACATTTAGTAGTTGAATTGATATGGAGTGATATTGCACTAGAAGAGTTGAATTCGGGAAGATTATGAGTAAACGTGATGTTATAATGGATGTAGGAACCATTGGAAAGGCTTTGGAGAGGTTTAGGTGTCACCAATGTCCGTTTAACGGAGTTTAGGTCCACTAAACGAACCTTCTCAGGTTTGAAAATGTCCCCATCTCAGTCCATGTCCGTTAAACGGACCTTCTCGGGTCTGGAAAGCACCCCCAAGCCCGTCTATGTTCGTTAGGGGGAGATGTATGTCTGTTTAGCAAACATACACAGGACAACTACAGTAAATTGCAATTTTGACCCTTTTGGAGCAAAATCTCTCTTCGAGTTCTTCACAAAAGTTGTAGATCTAGAAGTCCTCTTCAAAATCATCCTAAAATGACCTTAATCCAACATCTCTAGTGTAAGTTATGCCCATTGTCCCAAAATAGGTACAGTTATAAATTGTGGGCTCATCGATGCTTTTCTATAATACATTTTAGGCTTGAATGGAACTTGAAATGTACTTAGTAGCGAAAACATAAATGAGTAATATGTTAGGGTGATGTTTGAGGACATAAACATAAGAATAAATTATCGTATATCCATTGATCAAATAGGACATTTTTGGGATGTTATGAGAATGAAAATGAAATGATGAAATGATAATGGCTAATTAGACTTCATTTGAAATAACCCTACAGGGTAATACGCTCACGTCTTATGATATCTAGAGTTGGACTCCGAAAACGGGGTCTAAAAAAGACTCTGGGAAGGTTAAGGTATTTTCTGGGAATTGAGGTAGCACACTCTAGAAAAGGAATTTTTATATCCCAACATAAATATGTTATTGATTTACTTAAGGAGATAGGTAAAGTTGCATGCAAACTCACAAATACACCCATAGAGTCGAACCTTAAGCTGGGAAAAATAAATGAAGATGTTTTAGTTAATAGGGAAATGTATCAATGACTTGTAGGAAGACTCATCTATTTAGCACATATTAGACCTGATATAGCCTATATTGTAAGCATTGTAAGTTAGTTTATGAATAGTCCTAAAGAAGACCATTTGCAAGCAACATATAAAATCTTGTAATACCTTAAGGGAACACTAGGAAGAGGGATTTTGTTTTAAAAAAATGGAGGTATGACCCTTGAAGCATATACTGATGCTGACTATGTAGGATCGATAGTTGATAGGAGATCTACATCAGGGTACTGTACCTTTCTTGGAGGGAATCTTGTCACATGGAGAAGCAAGAAACAGGGGATAGTAGCACGATCTAGTGTAGAGGTAGAATTCCATGCTATGGCATAAGGTACATGTGAATTACTGAAAGTCATTATAGAAGACTTACAGATTAAGAGGGATGGTTCTATGAGACTTTACTGTGATACTAAATCAGCAATAAGTATAGCCCACAACCCAGTTCAGCATGATAGGACGAAGCACCTCAAGGTAGATAGACATTTCATCAAGGAGAAGTTAGACAGTGTTGTGATATGCACTCTGTATGTGTCAACAAAGGGGCAACTTGTTGATATTCTCACTAAAGGATTAAGTAGCTCAATATTTTAGAATATTGTATCCAAGCTGGGAATAGAAAATTCCTAATCACCAACTTGAGGGTGAGTGTGAGAATTCATAATAATAGATACTATTTTTGATAAATATTAGGCATAAGATATGCAGTGTTAGGATCCCAAAAGTTAAGGAATTTTCAAATAAAGTCGGATTCCTAGTTTAGTGGGATTAGGAGATTATTTTCCTAATTTGTGTTGTACTCTATCCTATTAAGTATCAATAAAGAATAAAAAAGAAACCTTAAATTCTGATATATATATATATATTTAGCTTCTGCTTTAGATTGTGCTATGACTTCTTGCTTCTTTGAACACTATAAGTAGGACCTATTGTTTTAAAATAAAACATATTCAGATTAAAGAGGTCTTAATTTACTTAGCAAGCCTTACAATAAATAGAGCTTTAAGAATAAGACTGTATTAACCCGAACAACTTTAGGAAACCTAATACAAACAGCAAAAACAAATGGGAACAATGAAACCACCTTAAATAATTAGGTGGTAAAGGTTAAACAAAAAGGAACACAACAAAATATGAACTTAAATGATATCTCCAATCTCAAAACGAAGGAGCCTAATGGAGGATCATTTTAAGGAGACACTGATAATGTAGTTCAAGATTCATAATTGATGGTATAGGTGGGTGGAAACTTCAGATGACAAGCAAGGAAATGAAGTGCCAAGTGAAAAAAAATAATGAAGTTGATCTTTAAGCAAGTTCAACTCCTAAAAACTCAGGAAGGGATCTTAGTACTAATGGCTGTAAAACTAGAAAAAAAAAAAGGAAACAAAACCAAGCATTAAGATGAGTATGTTAATGTGGAATGTTAGGGGCTCAAATTGACCAAATAAACAATTGACTCTTAGAGGCATTCTTAATCTCAAACGGCCAAGTTTTTTGGCCTTATAGAGACCAAAATAAAAGCTAAGCAATTCCAAAAAGTATTGCCTTTTCTTAAAAGCATTGGATTAATATTAGTAACCATGTTGCTAATCCAAATGTAAAAGTTATAATGTCTATTTATCTCTCCATCTATATCCTAGTAAATTGTTGTTACGCAGACCAATCTATTCATTATGAATTGATTCTTAAAGCCTCAAACTCTCCTCTAGTAGTAAATATGATTTATGTAGGCAATCAGGAGTATAAGAGAAACATTTTATAGGCAAAATTGATCAAAATTGGATCCTTAACAAATTTTCAATGATTGTTAGCTGGTGATAACAACTAAACCATGTACCCTATAAAATCATAAGGGAATAGAAATGTATCATGTATAAATATCATGAGCTCAATTATTTAACTTTTAGTTTGTGTCAAGAGGATTTAAAATTTGATGTAGGCTTTTTTACCTAGAGAAACAATCAGAATAGGAACAGACTAATCCAAATGAAATAAGAAAGATGTCTTATTAATGGGACTTGGATGCATAGATTCCCTAATAACTACACTCATCTTGGGAATCCCTCGATCTTTGATCACTATTATATGATGGTTGATTTGGATATAAGGTTAGGAATTAGTATGTTCCCTTTCAATTTTTTAACTCTCTACTTCATCACTCCAAATTTTAGCATATAGTTTTTTGTGGAATATATGCTTAAGTAACAGGCACTCAAGCATATCAGATAGTTCATAAACTTAAAAGGATTAAAGATGAATGTATATAACTCTTGAGAAACAATCTTGACCATATACTGTTAGATAAGAAAGAAGCCCTTGATGCATTGAATAAGTCCTAACAAGCCCCAATGCTTCATCCTAAAAATATATCACTAAAGGTAGTATAGAAAGAAGAGCTAAAAAATTATTACAGTACCTTGGAGAGATATAGCTCCCAGCTACAACAGATGGCAATAATGCTTTGGTTACAAGAAGGAGATAGAAACTCCAAATATTTTTATAGAGTGATACAATATAGGAGAAATAGAAATAAGATCGTATCACTAAAGGATTCTAAAGGGAATAGTATATATGATCAATGATGACTCAAGGAAATGGTCAGGGAACACTTTAGTAATATCCTAAGGAAGGCAAGTATTGTTTTATGCTTGTATGAGGAGATAAAAAGTCACTAGTAGGCTCCTTCCCATCTCATCATATCCTAAAATTGATTAAGAGGGTTATATAAAAAGAAATTTAGGTAGTACTATTCTTACTCCATCTAAATGAAGCACTAGGGCTAGATGGATTTATTGCCAGGTTTTTTCAAATCACTTGGAATCATCACAAGTTTAATGGTGCTCAATACATTTATGGAATTCTTCAAGAGTATAAGATTATTGACTAAATAGAATAAGACCTATTTATGTCTAGTTCCCAAGATTCCTAATCCATAAAGTATGAATGATTACAGACCAATTGACTATTGTAATTTTTTATACAAATTTATTTCAAAAGTCTTTGCTAACAAAGTGAGAGTTGCTCTGCCTGACATTATTAAACCAAGTCAAAGAGAACATATGCATGGGAGGAGTATATAAGATGTTATAATTCTTTCACATAAGTAATACATGCTTGCATATGAGCTATTCAGAGGATATACAAAAGTTATACCTTAAATATTGACTTTGCTAAGGCATTTGACAATGTCAATTGGAAGTTCATTTTAATCTTTATCCATCTGCTTAGATTTCAGGTTCATAGTTTATATTAGAGCATGCATCACTTTAGTCTCTTACTCAGTCATTGTCAATAGGGAACCCTTTAATCTCTTTAAAACAGGTCAAGGTCTCATACAAGGAGACCCTTTATCTTTATATTTCTTTACTATCACAATGGAAGTTCTTAAATCACTAATGTAAGGCATTACCAGAACTCCCAGGTTTAAATTTCATTACAAATGTAGCAAGTTGGGTATATCCCAACTCATATTTATTGATGGCCTCATTATGATCAGTGTTGCAGACACTAATGCAATCAATATACTTATCAAATCATTTGAAAGTTCAAAGGAATCTTAGATATGTGTTATAATCCACTGAAAAGCTCATGTTATATGTCCATCTCTTCTCAATCTAAAGCAGGTTTAAAGGAAAATTTTATAGGACTAAAAATTATACTTCCTTCTTTTAAGTATCTAGGAGTATTAATCTCCTTAAATAGATTAAATTTAGCTCAATTCACCCCACTGATAAACATCATTAAAAGGAGACTCTCATCTTTATGCAACAGATTCCTCTCTTATGGAGGAAGATTATAGCTTGCAATCTCAATACTTAGCAACCTAAATACTTATTGGTGCTTACATATAGTTCAACTTAGAAGTATAACGGAGAAGATAGACAGAGTAGTAAGGGACTTCATCTAGAATGGCATAAGTAATGCCAACAAGATCTTAAGTGTAAGATGGAGCATATTATGTTTTCCTAAAATGTAAAAGGGCCTAGGAGTGACTTCAACAAGAATAATGCCCAAGATATTCATTATAAAAAAGTTGTGGAAAATATGCATAGAAAAACAAAATTTATGGATGAAATGGGTCCACACTTATCACTTCAAAAATCAAAGCATATGAACAGTGAAGACTAAACACTCCTAATCCATCTCATTTAAGTTTATCCTAAAGATTAGATCTTTGTTGTAACCTTACATAAGGTATAAAATTGGCAATAGAGAAATTGTTGATTCTATTTTGATAATTGGCATATTATAATGCCACTATACTCCAAATAAGACTTCCAACTACTCAAGGCTACTATTCCTCATAACATTAAAGTCAAATCCATCATCTTAAATAGTTTTTATTTATGGCCTTTTCATTATTACGTTGTTATTTTATGCTTATTTTGAATATAAATCTCTTTAATCTATTGAAATTATTATTCAAAATTAATGGATTTGTTTCTTAATTGATTTTATATGATTTTTAACTTTTGAGAGATGAAATTGAACCAAAAAGATGCAAAGAAAGCAAAGATAATCCGAAATTCCAGACTAGCAAAAACATCATTGACTAAGTGTGAGCACGTGCAAGGAGAAAAATTGCCTGCAGAACATGTTTTTAAATGCAGATTTGATTCACCTAAGATTTACATGATCTTGAGAATCAGATTGCTACCTTACTGATAGGGATCTGTAACTTGAATATGGGGAAAAGATTATCTGCTAAAGATCACAAAATAGGAGGAGATCGAAGAGCATAAAGGGAGATTTTTGTTCCTATTCACATCAGCCATAATTATGAGTAGTTTATGTTTTCTGCAGAGTTTTTCTAGTTTTGCTAGGAATTTTTGTATTTTATGGGGAAAGACTAGGGATGGAGACTTTGTATTTTGCTATTTCTTTGTTGATTTTCACTTTTGTTATGAGTAGCTAAATCATTTTTCTTAGTTAAGGGACACTGTGTTATCATTTATTATGTGTGAGATGTCTAAATAAAGTTTGTTTTGTTGATGAATATTGAGTGTCTTCCGAATTGCTTTTACAATTAAATTGGTTGATTTCTAGGATGCGCAACTAGGAATTGATTCGTTTAATATCCAGATTTGTAGCATATGACGTTCATTTTGTTGATCATAAGTGACAATTAGGATTACCATCTTTACGTTAGAGTTGGAAATTCTAAGAAGATACTTATCTTGATTAAATACATGTCGTATATGTGTTGTCTTGCGCATTGGTTTCTTAGTTCTTAAAGTTATTAATTAATTAAACTTAAGATTGTATCTAAGTTGTTGACTAATAAGAATGTTTAGAATATATGTTTCTATTCATTTAAACTCAAGAGAAAACATCACCCAATGAATGTTTGTTACTAGACTGAATTTTATATTAAGGATCCATATTAATGTGATAACGTCGGTGACCCAAAACCAAGGATTGTTTATTAAATTTTCAAATCTGATGTTTCCGTTAAATTTTTGATTTCAACTCTTTTTTCATTTATTGAATTTCCATTTTGTTTAGTTTTGAACTCGTATATTCTTTACCATTAAAATTCCTCATGGGAACGATCTCAACTCTTCATGAACTACATTTTTCATTGCTAGAGTTATTATTAATTTGGTTGCAGGCGATAGCAATACCAAATTTTGGCTTTATTGTTGGAGAATTTCTCAATGGTATATATATGTTACACGAGTAGACAAAACAACTCAACTGCTATTTGATTCAGAGATCGAGAAGACATCCAAAAGGTTACGGAAACAGACAAAACAGCAACATCAAATGTAGAAAATGGAACTGTTGGCAGCAAACCACACTCTTCGTGAACTAGTTGCGTCCATGGATGCTTAACAGCCCCACTGGATCAACTTTCCTAATTTAGGTGATAACAATACTTTTAAATTAAAATCTAGGCTGATCCATTTGTTATCTATTTTCAGGGTCTACTGAGAGACAACTCGTACATACACTTGAAGGAATTTGATGTGGTTTACATGGGAATGAAGCCAACAAATGTGACAGAAGAGCAAATTAAATTAAGAGTTTTCCCATTTTCTCTTAAAGATGATGCTCAAGATTGATTGTATTATTTAGCCGGCAAAAACGTGCAAACATAAGCTGAAATGAAAAGGCTTTTCTTTGAGAAATATTTTCCAGCATCAAGAGTAGCCAACGTTCAAAAGGAATTTTGTGACATTCGACAACATATGGGAGTGACACTCTACGAATATTGGGAAAGATTCAAGAAACTTTGCACTAGCTGTCCCCATCACCAAATAACTAACCAATTGTTGATTCAATACTTCTACAAAGGTCTTTTGCTTACGAACAGGAGTATGATTGATGCTACAAGCGGTGGTGCTTTAGATGACAAAACACTGACAACTGCAAGGGATTTGATATCGAATATGGCTTCCAATACACAACAATTTGAAATACATTCTGAACATGGTTCAAAACAAGTGAATGAAGTGAACGTAACAACATTGGAGAAAAGATTGGATAACCTTACTTCTTTGGTAAGATAAATTGTAGTCACGAAGAAAGAAAAAGCAAAGGTATGTGGAATATATTTAATGTAAGGACACTCCACTGATGCATGTCCGATTTTATAGGAAGAAAACTCAAAATAGGTGAATGTTGTGGGAGGTTTTGTTGGACCAAATAAGAGAAAATATGACCCCTTTTTCAACACCTATAATCTAAGTTGGTGTGATCATCTGAATTTGTGTTATGGGAATCCTTAAGGACAGCAAGCAACCATGAATTTCTAGCAGTTTAGACAACCGTATATGCCTTGACAACATCAAATTATAACATCCAATTCTGAACATAAGTCTTCTTTGGAAGATATAGTTCAATCTTTGGCCACTAATATTTTGACGTTTTAGCGGGATACTCAAGCTAGTATCCAAAATCTTGAAAATCAAATGAGCCAAATGGCAACCACCCTTAATCGATTGGAAGCACAAAGTTCTAAAAATTTTCCAGCACAACCGGAGATCAATCCCAAACAAAGTACTAAGGCTATCGCATTGCGGAGTGATGAGGAATTGCAAGAACCACTTGTAAAAATTTCCAGAAGAGAGGTAGAAGAAGAAGCAACCAAGGAAGCATCTGCACAACCAAAAAAACACAGACAGGTCTGTAGAATATGATTGTTCCACCCATTTTTTTAAGTCAATTTGCCAAAGCAAAGAAGGAGGAGCAAGAGAAGGAAATATGGGAGACTTTCAGAAAAGTTAAGGTAAATATTCCTTTACTTGAAGCAATAAAATAGATCCTACGATACGCGAAATTCCTTAAGGAACTTTGGACTTCAAAGCGGAAATTAAAATTTGATGAGAAAGTGCAAATGGGGGAGAACATTTCAGACATTTTAAAAAAGAAAAAGCTTCCACCTAACTGTCAAAACCCAGGTATATTCACTATCCCATATCAAATTGGTGATTTGAGAATTGAAAAGGCAATGTTAGATTTGGGTGCATCCATAAATGTCATGCCATATGATGTTTATAAATCTTTAAACATAGGACCTCTTAAAGAAACTAATGTAACGATTCAATTAGCAGATCACTCAAATTCTTATCCAAAGGGTGTGTTAGAGGACATTTTAGTTAGTGAGGAATATGTTTTTTTCAGTTGATTTTTATATTTTGCAGATGGGACCAATGATGCATCTTCTTCAACCCTAATTTCATTCAGAAGGCCATTTTTGAAAATCACTAGAACAAAAATTGATGTTCATGATGGATCATTGACTATGTAATTTGATGGTGAATTAATTAAGTTCAATATATACAATGACATGAAAATTCCAGATGATGAACAACCTATTATTTCTGTGAATTTTATTGACACATGGGTGCAAAAAAATTCATTTTTGAAGGGTATAAATGAACTTGAGACAATCTTAAAGATAGGAGAAGCACCACGGTGAAAGGACAACAAGGAATCAATATTGTCCAATAACAAAACATAAATGTTGTTATATCAATTGGAGGACACCAAATTAGTGATGAAGCAGCTCTCGTATGTGAAAATGTCTAGAAATAGCACCAAGCTATTGTCGTTGTTAGTCCAGCCACCAATTTTAGAATTGAAGAGTTTACCTAGCCATTTGAAATATATCTTTTTAGGTGAGCAAGACACATTACCTGTTATAATTTCTAATAAACTTACTATTTTGCGAGAAAATCAGTTGATTCACAAGCTAAGGGAACACGAGGAAGCTTTCGGTTGGACAGTGGCTGACTTAAAAGGTATTAGTCCCACCATTTATATGCACTGAATTTTGATGGAAGATGAGGCGAACGAGGTGAGACAACCCCAACATCATCCAAATCCACCCATGATGGAAATGGCGAAGAAAGATATTTTGAAGCTTCTTAACGCTGGCATCATTTATCCTATTTTAGATAGCAATTAGGTAAGTCCAATCTAGGTAGTTTTGAAGAAAACTGGGGTAACTGTGGTTGAAAATAACGATAGTGAGTTAATACTAACTCGTGTTCAAAATGGTTGGAGAGTCTGCATAGATTATAGGAAGCTAAATTCGGTTACTAGAAAAGATCATTTCCCACTTCCATTTATTGATCAAATACTTGAAAGACTTGCAGTAAAGTCTCACTATTATTGTTTAGATGGTTATTCAGGATATCACAAAATTTTGGTTGCACCTAAGATCAAGAGAAAACAATTTCACATGTCCATTTGGCACCTTTTCTTATTGAAGAATGTCATTTGGGCTGTGTAATGTACCAGCAACATTTCAAAGGTGTATGGTAAGTATTTTCTCTAATCTTGTGGAGAATTGCATGACAATTTTTATCGATGATTTCACGATTTATAGAAAGTCTTTTGAAATATGCATTATCAACCTTGAAAAAGTGTTTAAATGTTGCATTGAAACTAATTTAGTTTTAAATTATGAAAAGTGTCATTTCATGTTGATCAAGGCATAATTTTGGGTCATACTATCTCTTCTAAGGGAATTGAAGTCAATAGGGCTAAGATAGATGTTATTTGATCTTTATCTTACCCCACGACTGTGTAGAAAATTCGTTCTTTTCTTAATCATGCAGGGTTTTATCGGCGATTTATCAAGGATTATTCCAAAATTATGCAACCCATGTGTAGACTGCTCCAAAAAGATGTGAAGTTTGATTTTGACGAGCCATGCAAGATTGCATTTGATGAACTCAAAGAATGACTTACTACAGCTCCGATTATTCAGCCACCGAAATGGGACATGCCATTCGAGCTAAGGTGCGATGCTTCAAATTTTACAGTTGGCATCGTGCTGGGCCAAAAAGTGGATAAGGTACCTTAGGTTATTTATTATGCTTCCATAACACTTAATGATGCCTAGAAGAATTATTCCATGACGGAGAAAGAGTTTTTAGCTGTTGGAACCGAAACCCAAGCTTCAACTTAACACTTTCACTCTCGCTTTGATACCACAAATGTTGGATCCCGATTTCGGAACCCAACTACTTATATAGATTCCCTCATACGTACACATGATTCCTTATGAATTCTTATAAATGTTGGGATCCGTTACCGGATATCCAACCTCTAATCTGAAAATCCCGATATAAATTTTTTTTTCTATTTCTTTTTCTCATCTTATTGATCTTAATATCATTCTCATACTCATCAAAACCATATCGGTTCTTG
>JANVCQ010010784.1:0-13110 GCA_025531925.1 Erythroxylum plowmanianum | reverse complement strand
ATTGAGCTGGTATATTGAAGTGCGTTTAAAACTAATTGCAGGTTTTGGGTTTATGAAAATACAGCCGTTATGCTGCCCGATTTTTGTAGGGTAGTTTAAGTTAAGTGTCTTATGGCAAAAAGAAAGAAAAATAAGATATATGTTTTGTTTAAAAGATAAGAAATGATGAATTTTGGATGAATGAAGTGAATTGAGGTTGTGGAATTGATAAATTTCATTTAGAATTTTTGTATGGTTTTGAAGCGTAGCCATGCTTTTGAAATGTGGGCACGCCATAGAATAAAGATGAATAAATAAAGAATGAAAAAAAAAATTTAGACCGATTTCGGATTGTTTGGTTTAGTCTAAGGTTTCAAACGCGACGCTTTTATAAAATATTTGTTCTCGGATGTCGGAAATTTGTTTCAGTTCGTTTGTTTACTTTGATTCCGAGCAAATTCGCTTTGTTTTCGATTCATATTCATTCGTTTCTGATTTGACGCCGCTTTCGATACGTTCAATTTGTGTTTCGCTTTGATTCCGATTCGATCTATGTTCCGCTTATGTTTTAGCCCACCTTCGGTTTTGAAATCCGTATGATTAGCTTTGTGATTTCGTTTGCATCCTTTGACTTTCGCCTTATGTTCCGTTCTTTCGAATTCGATTTCATTTCCGATACTTTGTTTTTCGATTTGGTTCTTTGATGTTCGTTTCCGTTGTCTGTTTTTCCGGTTGGGGTCCGGTCTTAGAATTGAGTCCCAACAGCCACTCTGTCACGCTGCCAATCCTCCGAATTTAAATCCTTTCGACCCTCCCCTCGTGTGATCCTCACCTGATGACCTTGAGCAGTCACATCGGGATAGGGAATGTGACCCAAGCCCAAATCTTTTGGTATCCGAATCAACAATTGGGCTTCGAAAACGGGGCTCAACATCTTGTGGTATCAAAGCTTAGGCTTTTTCCTAGGCTTAGAATGCATAATAGTATGAATTGTTATGCTATATAATTACTTGTTGTACTGTGAATTGATTGATTGCATTAAGTGACATGCATATCATGCATACATGTAGGAAATAAGACTGAAATGTAGCTAATCCTTAATGTTTCCATTGAAAGAGTAAGACGCCACCTCGTAAAAGGACATGAGGAGTTCTGCAAGGATCAATTGCACCTGACTCTCTGCCAAGAGAGGAGAGTATTGATGAGTCAGTAGCCCCAAGAAATACTGAGGTTTCTGTAGGGCAATGTAGTGAGCCCGTTCAATCACAGACGCAGGAGTTGCCTGCTCCGCAGGAGCAAGTGCCTCCATTAGATCCGAGAATGTTCCAGGCTTTTGTTCAAGCCATGGGCTAAATGTCGCAATCTTCTGCTCCGGCCCCAGCTAAGAAGGGGAAACAGTTTGATAAGTTTAGGAAGTATGGGGCAGTGGATTTCTATGGGACAACAGATCCAGAAGAAGCCGAGACTTGGTTGAGGAAGACTGAGAGGATACTGGATTAGATGGATTGTGAGGATGATGAGAAGGTTGTGTACGTTACAAGCTTGTTATAGGGAGATGCTCTGCATTGGTTGGAGAGTGTGCCAAGGAGCCAGATGAGACCGCCAGTGTTGACATGGAAGGACTTCTTAGCTGCTTATAAGAAGAAGTACTTATCTAAGGTGTATATTTAGCAGAAGCAGAGAGAGTTTCTGAGTCTCACCTAGAGGGAGATGACAGTAAGTGAGTATAAGTGACAGTTTACACAATTGTCTCGGTATGTAGATGAGATGATGATTAGTGATGCGGCCAAGTGCTGAAGATTTGAATCAGGACTGCACCTAGCCATCAGAGAAAAAGTGGTGGTGCAGAACCTCTGTGACTTCCAATAGCTAGTTGAAGCGACATTGGGGGTTGAAAACATAGAAAACATAAAGAGCACCATGAATAAAAAGAGAAAGGGGAGAGAACAGTTCAAGAGGGGAGGTGGTACTCCAATGTCTGAGAGGAGTGCCAGGACCTTCCCTATGCAGCCCGAGGAGAGGAACAATAGTGCAAGTAGATTGAGACAGATGAGAACCATTTCTCAGCAGGTCTCAATGGTTGGAGGCAGTAGAAGGGGAGAGGGAGATAAACCGTCCATCCCTAGATGTGATCACTATAGGAAACTCCATAGAGGGGAGTGTTACCGATTGATAGGAGCTTGCTTTAACTGTGGGGAAAAAGGGAACATGGCTAGAGAGTGCCCTCAGCATGCAAGACTGGAGAAAACTCAGATGCAAGCTTCAAAGAGAGCTGAGACTGTGGGACACAAGGCTGCAATGGAAGTGGGTAGTTCTGATGCAGCTAAGAGGGTGAGTCTTCCAGTGAGACCAAGAGGGCAAGCATCAGCTAGGGTGTTTGCAATGAAATGGGAGGATGCATAGACAGTTCCAGAATTTGTGACTGGTATATTAAATTATTTGATGATGATATTGTTGTTTTGATTGATCCAGGTTCTACCCATTCGTTTGTGTCATCAAGTAAAACTGTGCATGGTAGAGAAGTGAGCCCATTCGATACTCCTTTGATGGTGAGTACTCCAATCAGCTAGTACATTGTGATTAGTCAAGCTTATAGAGACTGTGAGATATGTGTTGGAGGAGAATGATTAGTGGTGGACTTAAAGTTGTTAAAAATGGGAGGCTTGGATGTAATTTTGGGTATGGACACAATAGAGAAGTGCAATGCCCATCTAGATTGTAAATAGAAGATAGTGGAGTTCGAATTGGACAACGACAGAAGAGTGGTGTTTATGGGGGATAGAAAAGTAAGTCTACCTAGAGTTGTTTCGGCTCTGACATTAGAGAAAATGATGAGGAAAGGTTGTGAAGCATTTTTGGCTTGTATGGTAGACACGAAGGCAAATGGAGGGCAGTTAGAAGAAATACTTGTGGTCGTGGAATTCTCGAATGTCTTTCCCAAGGAATTACCAGGACTACCACCACCTAGGGAGATTGAGTTTTCCATTGAACTTCTTCCAAGTACTGCACTAATCTCAATTCTTCCTTACCAAATGACTCTGGCAGAATTGAAGGAGCTTAAGGAGCAATTGGAAGAATTATTGGAGAAAGGGTACATAAGGCCAAACTCTTCACCTTGGGGAGCTCCGGTCCTTTTTGTGAAGAAGAAAGACAGTTCATTGATGATGTGTGTGGATTATAGGAAGCTTAACTATGTCACCATCAAGAATAGATATCCACTCCCATGCATAGATGATTTATTTGATCAATTGCAAGGGGCAAGAGTCTTTTCTAAGATAGATTTGAGATCAGGTTACCATCAGTTGAGGATAAAGGAGTTCGATGTGCCAAAGACTACTTTTAGAACATGGTATGACCACTTTGAGTTCTTAGTCATGCCTTTTAGATTAACGAATGCACCTACAACCTTCATAGATTTAATGAATAGAGTCCTTAAGTCTTTCTTAGACCGATTTATCATTGTCTTTATTGATAATATATTGGTTTATTCTAAGAATGATAAGGAGCATGAGGAGCATTTGAGGATTGCCTTGGAGACATTGAGGAAGAATGAGTTGTACGGCAAATTTTGGCTAAAGGAAGTGACATTTCTTGGACATGTGATTTTAGGGCAAAAAGTGCATATGGATCTGAGAAAGATATAAGCGGTTGTGAAATGGGAAGCACCTAAGAATGTAGCTAAAGTGAGAAGTTTCTTAGGTTTAGCTGAGAATTACAGGAGGTTTATGGAGGGCATTTCCATAACAGCAGCTCCACTTACCAAATTGACAAAGAAGAATCAAAAGTTTGTGTGGACTGAGGAGTACCAGAATAGTTTTAAGGAATTGAAGAATAGGCTCACAACTACACCAATTTTGACTTTGCCTTCAGGTAATGATGGATATGTAGTGTATAGTAATGCCTCAAGGAAGGTATTGGGCTGTTTGTTAATGCAAAAAGATAAAGTGATTGCTTATGCTTCTAGGCAATTGAAGCCTTATGAGATGAATTATGTTACGCATCACTTAGAGTTGGCTGCCATAATTTTTGCCTTGAAGATTTGGAGACATTATCTATATGGAGTTCAAACGAAGATTTTTACATATCATAAAAGTCTCAAGTATTTGTTGAGCCAAAGGAGTTGAATTTGATACAAAGAAAGTGGTTAGAATTATTGAAAGATTATGATTTGATGATAGATTATCACCCAAGAAAAGGTAATGTAGTAGTGGATGTATTGAGTAGGAAATCTACTATGGCACATGTGGAGACAGTATATTTTCCTTTGTTAAAGGAATTAGCCAAACTTAGAGTGACACTGAGGCAAGTCGAGTCTGAATGTGTATTGGCAAACTTTAGAGTGAGGCCAGTATTGAATGAGAAGATTAAGGAATTGTAGGAATAGGATGAGTACTTATACAGGCTCAGAGAAGATATTAAAAATGATAAACCTTCTGAAATAGAGGTAAGGGAAGATGGATTGATGGTGATGGGTAACAGATTGTGTATTCTAGACATGATAAAGTTAAAAAATGAGAATCTAGATGAGGCGCATGATACTCCCTATGCAATGCACTTGGGGAGTACGAGAATGTATACAGATTTAAAAGAACACTTTTGATGGAAAGGAATGAAGAAGGATATTGCAGAGTATATTAAGAGATGCTTAGTGTGTCAGCAAGTCAAGGCTGAGCACCAGGCACCTTCAGGTAATATGGGATTACGATTGAGATGCTTACCTATTCCAGAATGGAAGCGGGAAAAGATTACGATGGATTTCTTGATGGGATTGCCAAGAACTAGCAATAAACATGATGCAATATGGGTGATTGTGGATAGGCTAACCAAGTCAAGACATTTTTTGCCAATTAAGCAGATAAATTCTTTGATTGCTTTAGCCAAGAAATATTTAGATAAAATAATCAGACTGCATGGAATTCCAAGCTCTATAATTTCGTATAGAGATCCTAGATTCACCTCTAGGTTCTAGAAAAGATTACAGGAGGCTTTGTAAACTAAGTTGCACTTTAGTACAACTTTCCATCCACAGACTGATGGACAATCAGAGAGGACAATATGGACTTTGGAGGCAATGTTGAGAGCTTGTGTCATGGATTTCAAAGGTTCATAAGATGATCATTTACCTTTAATTGAGTTTTCTTACAATAATTCGTATCATTCAGGAATTCAGATGGCACCTTATGAAGCTTTGTATGGTAGGAGGTACAAAACTCTTATTTGTTGGGATGAGGAAGGTAAAAGGAGGCTATTAGGGCCTGAGTTGGTGCAAGTCACAGTTGATAAGATTAAATTGGTGAAAGGAAGAATTAAAGTAGCTCAGGACAGAATGAGGAGCTATGCAGATGCACATAGAGAAGAGATGAAATTTGAAGTTAGAGACAAAGTGTTTCTTAGAACTTCTCCATGGAAAGGAGTTTTGAGGTTTGTTAAGAAGGGCAAGCTTAGTCTGAGATATATAGGCCCTTATGAGATCACTGAGAAGATCGAGCCTTTAGCCTATAAGTTAGTTTTGCCACCGAAATTGTCTAAGATCCACAATGTCTTCCATGTATCGATATTAAGAAGGTATCGATCTAACCCTTTGCACATAGTTCAACCTTCAGAGGTTCAACTAAGGGAGGATTTGACATATAAGGAGCAACTAGTGGAGATTTTGGACTCGAAGGAAAAGGATTTAAGAAACAAGGTTGTGAAGCTGGTTAAAGTCTTATGGAAGAACCATTCGATGGAAGAGGCCACATGGGAGCCTTTGGAAGCCATGAAAGAGATGTATCCACACCTCTTTAATGACTCAGGTCATAATTTCGAGGACCAAATTCTTTTAAGAGGGGAAGAATTGTTGGACCCCAAAATTTTCTGGATGATTAAGCATGATTTTTAATTTATTATAAGGTTTGATAAATTAATTTTGGAGTAATTAACATGTTAATGATTGGAGGATTTATTGCTTGGATTGATGGAATTAGAAGTATTAAATGGAGAAATAAAGATTAAGATAGAGTATAGCATGGTGTAAGTTAAATTGAAGAAGTAAGAATGCATAGGGGGCATTTTTAGAAGATCACTAAGGGTTAAAAGGCTAAGGAATTACATGGAAGGGCATAGTGGACTTTTCTCACACATTTAGGGTATAAGTGAAAGAAGTAATTGTAGTCTTGTATTTTAGAGAAGCAAAAATCGTGAATGAACGTGGAGAACAACATGGAAGGGAGAGAAAGCTAGGATTTTTAGGAGATCTTGAAGAGCTTGAAGACTTTGAGGCTAAAACAAGTAAGTATAAGCATTATCCTTTCTTGATTGTTGGATGAAGCATAGGTAGGGTTAGCTAGAAGTGAAAATGAAGTTGAACGTGTGTAGGAAGTTGTTGATGAATGGTATATGAAAATGTTTTAATCTTTTAGGGTTAATGATCTCAAAGATAGATTATGATGTATTTGTCAATGATATTAGGTTCAAATGAGGTTGAAAATGAAGTAGAAAGGATAATTTTTGTATAAGATATGTTAGGTTTAAGATATTGGGGGTGAGAAATCTGGAAAATGGCACGAAAGGGTTGAAATTAGAATGTTTCTGTGAAAGTTCACCGCGACAAACTCGAACTTTCCTGCACCAAACATGCTTTAGTATTTTGAGCCTAAATTTTGTTGTAGTTATCCAAATAGAGTGATTATTGATTTGTAGTAAGATAGAGACATAGTACTACAAGTTGTATGAAGAAATAAAGTTTAAATTCAGTCTCTAAGGATATCAATGTTTGGAAGGAAGTTGAGAACAGAATATTGTTTTAGTATAAGAGCAGTCTGAAAATATTTGAAGTATAACTTTAGGATTAGTAAACCAAATTGAATGATTTAGGTGTCATTAGAAACTTAAGACAACAAAGAACATTTGTATAGAAGAAATTGTTATCAAATTTCTTCATTTACATATCATAATGATCGTGCAAAATTTACCCGAAAGTATGGATTTTGAATGGGTTATAGTTCAACTTTAGCATTTTTTGATTATTGAAGCCTTATGAATTTCCTTTAATTGTTGTTTGAATGAGAAATTGGTTTGTTATAGGAAACCAAACAAACCCTATCTAAGAGCAAGAGGAAAGACAAAATTGAACTTAGATTGTGAAGCGAAATTAGGTGGGTAATATATTTATAGTTGTTGTGTAATATGGGCAAATTGTCTTACTTGTATGTTGTGTGTTAAATTGCTTGTTTTGAATTATGGCACTTATTGAAATATGAATTTCCTTTAATTGTTGTTTGAATGAGAACTTGATTTGTTATAGGAAACCAAGCAAACCATATCCAAAAGCAAGAGGAAAGACAACATTGAACTTGGATTGTTAAGTGAAATTAGATGGGTAATATATTTATAGTTGTTATGTAATATCGGCAAATTGTCTTGCTTGTATGTTATTTGTTAAATTGCTTATTTTGAATTAGGCACTTATTGAAAGTGCATTGTGATTGTGAACATGTTATGCCTTGAAACATTTCATCGCATTTTGTATAAATGAAAAGAGGAAAAAGCATGTTGAGCATGAAAAGTATGAGTGTGTGTGAAATGAGTTAAGCATTGCAATTTGATTGTGTTTGGGCAAGAGAGGAACATTTCGTTAGTCACGTGCACATTGACCTATAGCCTTCTCCCGGCTGCCTGCTTGAGGCCACGAGATCTTGAAAAATCAGACTCGTTTTGTTAATGGTATAAACTCTAGTTTATCCATTTTGTTCCATGGAACTCTCGAGCCATTTGTTGTGCATTTCATCAATGATTTATTAAGCAGATGCATAATTGAGTGTTGTGTGTGATGAACAATTACATGATATGTTCTAGGTAAAGACATTTTGTTAACTATGTGCTGTGAGTTTGATTTGTTGAATAATGAACTGCTGGATATATATGTACATATGCTTGAATGTGTGGCTCTTTACCGGTGACTATAAATATGTTAGCCACTGAGTTGTGTAGCTCAACCTATTATTTTCCCTCCTCAGGTGTGGAACAAGATGACAGTTTATCTTTGCAAGGCATCAAAAACTCCAAGACAGTTAGAGACTTTGTGCTAAGTTAGTGACTTATCGGATAGCTTATTAGGCATATCAACATTGAGCATCATTTTGTATTTGTATTAAGTTTTCATATGTATGATGTTATGTAAGTAAAGTTGTGGAAACTCTTTGGAATTTGTAATGGACTGAAGAATTGAAGTTTCTTTTGTGTACGATTATGCTTAGCTTGTGGTTAAGTTTGGATGGTTAGATTTGAATGTATGTGTTTGTTTCAAATGTTTAAATGTTGGAATATGGTTTTCGGAATTTGGGAGTTCGTCACGACGAAGCTAGCCTTTCGCCTCAACATATTTGTCTCGAAGGGTGAGGAGCACACGCTTTGAGAGTTTACCATAGCGAAGCCAAAGGTTGGTTGCGGTGAACTTCTCTTGTGAGGCATTTGTCGCAGCGAACTTGTCACTTTATAATGCTGCCATTCCTTTGAATTTAAATCCTTTCGACCCTCCCCTTGAGTGATCCTTACCTGACGACCTCGAGCAGTCACTAACATCTTTTGGTATCTGAACCAATAGTTGGGATTTGGAAACGGGGCTCAAAAGTTTGAAATTTAACTCATCAAAAGCATCTCTACAAGAAGCATCAAATTCAAATTTTTCATCTTTTTGTAAAAGTTTTGAAAGAGGTAATGCAATTTTGTGGAAATCCTTTATAAAACACCTATAAAATTCTGTATGACCTGAAAATGATCTTATATCTTTAATACAGGCAGGATAAAGCAAAAAGATATAACCTTAATCTTAGCTTTATCAACTTCAATCCCTTTGTTAGAAATCAAATGACCTAGCACTATGCCTTCATTGACTATGAAATGACATTTTTCAAAGTTTAAAAATCAAATTCTTTTCAATGCACCGTTTTAAAACTTTTTCAAGACTAGCTAGGCAATTATCAAAAGAACCACCATAAACTGTGAAATCATCCATAAAAACTTCAATGCATTCCTCTAAAAAAAAAAACCATCGCACAATGCTAGAGAGTCCCTGGAGCATTACATAAACCAAATGGCATCGTTCTATATGCAAAGGTACTAAAGGGACATGTAAAAGTGGTTTTATTTTGGTCCTCTGGTGCAATAAGTACTTGAAAGTACCCAGAGAAATCATCTAGAAAACAATAATGTGATTTGCCTACAAGCCTTCCAAACATCTAGTCAATAAAAGGAAGAGGGAAATGATATTTTCATGTGGCATCATTTAATTGTCTATGATCTACGCACACACACCATGAATTCTACACTCTAGTAGGAATAAGATCATCCCTATCATTTTTTATCATAGTTATCCCACTCTTTTTGGGCACTATATGTATCAGACTAACCCACTCACTATCATATATGGGATATATTATCCTAGCACTCAAAAGTTTTGCGATTTCTTTCTTAACCACTTCTAAGATAAGTGGGTTTAGTCTCCTTTGCGACTGCCACACAAATTTGGAACCCTTACTCAATAAGATCCTGTGTGTGTAAATAGCTAGGCTAATCCCAGGTATGTCTGCTAAAGTCCACCCTGTAGCCCTCTTATGTTCTTTCAAAATAGCAAGGAGTCTCTCATCCTTATCGTTAGATGGGGCATTGGCAATTATAATAAGTAATCGCTCATTAGACTCAAGAAAAACATACTTTAAAGTAGGGGGTAGGGGTTTCAATTCAATCACTTATATGTGCATATGCGATTTTGGACACATACAAATATTTGTACATGCATTCATTGACATTTTTCTGGCATAAATGATTTTAATGTGAATTAAGTGTGAATTATGGATTAATTGTCTTGAAAATTGAATTGTTGTGTATTAGAATTAATTTTGCATTTTTGGAGACATTTCAGATATTTTGGAGATTTATCAAAATTTTGAGGTATTTTAGGCTAGGAAAATATAGAAATAAGAGACAAATAGAAGTGTGACAATTGTATTAGAAATTATTTGACAAGTGGACTAATACGTTGACAATTGGACAAATTACTATGTGACAAGTGGAGTAATTAGTAAATGACATATGGGCTAATTAAATGGGTGGCAGATGTAAGACATGCCAAAGGATATGTGTCAATGAGGGATGGAGCCACCTAGTCACGTTTTTGGGTAAGAAAGTTTCTGCAACTCTTTGTTTTTTCTCCACCGAAAACACTATCTTCCTTCTTGCTCATCCATTGTTCAAACACTTAACTTCTGCATTTTTGGTGTTATTGGCTTACCCACATTACACCTTGTGAGTCTTCTGCCATTTGAGAGTCTTGATTATTACAAAATCTTTTTGTAATCCAACACTTAAATCTATCGATTGCTCTCCCCATTTTTGGAAATTTTTGTTAAAGTGAGAGAAAGTTAAGACAAGTAAGTTTTATGCATATTTTAATGTTTTAAATGGATGCATGCATGAATGGTGTATATTTTCATACTTGAGGATTGTTGCATGCATAAGTGGTGTTAATGCATATGTGGGTGGTGAAAGAAGAAGCAAATTCGGAGATATGATTAACAAGATGAAGGGTTATAGTCATTGGAATATGATATATGCAATACTTTACTGAATATACATCGGTATGTAAGGCATAACTTGATCTGTAAATATCCAAATTGGATGAAGTTAAATTCAGATTAGACTAGAAAGATGTATCTACAAATTTCATGAAGGAGTCAAATTTGATTTCTGTAAATAAGTGTTCAAAATTTGGCTTGAAATGGATTTTTTAGATTCTGCCACTGTTTGTGAATAGTATATAGTATTTTGAGGATATTTTTCAAAATAATGAACCAAATTGCACAAAATTAGTGTCATTAGAAACCTGAGACATAAAATAAAAAATGTCTAGAAGAAAGTTTGGCTAAATCCTTCGTTTCATTGTCAAAATGATCGTGTAAAAGTTACTCAAAAGTTTATTTCAGGAAGAGCTGGAAAAATTGGTAAGGTGAAGAAGAAGGCTTCGTAGGTCCACTAGGAGTGTCTCAGTCGTGCATGTACACAATTGCAACTTCACAGGATCACCTGGAGTGTCATGGTCATGCATGTACATGATCGTGACATTGCAAGACCACTCGAAGTGTCACGGTTGTGCATGTACACGATCTCGACTTTCTTGATTATCCAAAGGAGGTTATTTTTTGAACATACTTTTATCTTTTTGTTATAACTTATTCACTCAACATCCAAATAACTTGATTCTTAAACCAATGGACTCATAAGACATTAATCTTAATCTCAAAAAAAAATTAGGAATTTATGAAGTGTATTGATTAATGAATTTAATATGGAAATATGACTATGCTGAAATATGATAACTGGGATGATTTTTACTGAACGTACTTTGGTACTTGGACTATATCTTGATCTGTAGACCTTAGAATGAGATTATTATTAATTATAATTAAACTAGAGACATAAGTATACAAATGTTTTGAATATATTAATTCTAATTCTACCTCTAAGAATTTCAGAATCTGATTAGAATTTGGGAAAAGAATTCAGTTGAAGCGTAAGAACAGTCTAAAATTTTGGATGAACTTGGTATCATTGGAAACCTAAGACAAAGAGGGACAACATTTTAGAACGAAGTTTTACCTAATTACCTCACCTTCCTAATGAGAATAATTGAGCAAAGTGGACCTAAAAGTTAGTTGTGAGATAAATCTGGATTGAGCAATTGAGTATGGTTTTGCATGATTGATAATGTGACAAGTTTAAGGTTATGAAACACGGGAATTTGTCATGAACATGCATCATACATTTTTAGTAAACATGAATGTGCATAAATGAATTCATAATCATGCACAATAGTGATAAGTGTTTGTATTAAATGTTATAGAGGAACGCATAGAGCGACTTCCAGATATTGCAGGGACTTCGAGGAAATAAGCAAAAAGGTGACTTTTATAAGTAATTTAGATGGTCAATTTTGTAAGTAATCTATTAAGAAATTCTGTAAGTAATTTAGATGAACTTAATTGTAAGTAAAAGTTTGTAAGTGATCTTTGAGTATCTGTAAGTAATTTAGTAAGAAATTTTTTTATGGTTTTGCTTTGATTGTTTTGGTTACTATTGATTTTGCTCCATTGAATGATTTGCAAAGTTCTTAGTAATCTCTAGGACACTCACACTTTACTTTATTTTGTTTAGTACTGAATTAAATTGTGTTTTATGCTGATTGTGTTTTGAACTTGAGATAATAAATGTTCGAATTGTTTGATGCATGTGAATATAATTAACTAATTAATTTTGTACATGAAATGAACTTATTTGGTTTTGTAACTTTCAAGTCCTAGTCGTGAGTAAATAGGCATGCCTAGAAAGGTCTGTAGCTACTTCTGGACACTTCGATGTCGGGACTTCGGTCTCTTCTAGACACTTCAGTGCCGAGACTTCGGTCTTTTTTTGACACTTCGGTGTCAGGACTTCGGTCTCTTTTATTTAGTGATGCCAATCATGGTATTTTCTGTATAAGTCCTATTACCCACTTTTGTTCATGGATTTACAGTCTTACTAATTTTGTACTTTGATCTCTGATAAGCTTTCATAAGAAAAAAAGCCTATTTTTGATCTGATGGGTTAACACCCTATTTTGAAAATTTGTTCTATATTTCTGTATGTTCTATCCTGCTATTGAAATATCTAATTTTAGTATGCGAAGTGCTTTTAGTAATAAATCTTATTCTGTTCTGAATTTCAGTATGTTGAGATGTTTTTGTATAATATGATTCAGTACTTGTTATAGATAGACATAGTTTAGTTATTACTCATTAAGCTATATGCTTAGCATGGTGGATTTGTCCTATGTAGGTTAAGAGAGAAGGACATAAGTACTAGGACAAGTCAACCGTAATGGCCAAAAGAGTCAAAGTTTTATTATTTTGACAAAAAATGTATTTTTGAATTTTGATTTTTGGCTTGTATCTAAAGTGTATGAATTTGGATTTGCTTATAAGTTTGTAATCTTGGACCCCAATTTTTAAGTGAAAATGAGAAATATTCAAAAGTGGATGAGTTGATTGAAATGAAGTAAAATGGCAAGAATTAAAAAGAAAAAGTGTGAAAATTGAAGAATTTAGAAGGTTTGACTTT
>JANVCQ010010733.1:0-13111 GCA_025531925.1 Erythroxylum plowmanianum | reverse complement strand
AATTGACATCCAACATATATAAATCTTGCAAGACCCCAACGATTAGTCTAATCACGCTTAATCAAATAAAAAAAATTTAGGGGCCAACAATTTTGATAAAATGTTCATGCTAGCATGTCCAAATCTTCTGTGCCAGATAAGTGAATCCCTTTTTGTAAAGACAAAACACTTGTCACTTTGAGAAGATAAATCTTCCAATTGGGCACAGTATATGTTCTGATTTCTAGGACCAACGAATACAATATTGTTATTAAGATTGTCAATTATTTCACAATGTGATGCATAGAAAGTAATTATGTAACCTTTATCACATAATTGACTTACACTAAGCAAGTTATGTTTCAATCCATAAATAAAAAGAACATTATCAACAAAAGCAGAGTTAGAATCACTAATTTTACCAATTTTAGTGACCTTTGCCTTGTTTTTATCGACAAAGATAACAATACCGCCATCTTTCCTTTTCATATAGTTGAAATGCAATATTTCATTTGTCATATGTCATGAATAGCCGCTATCAACTATCCATTGATTTTCCTTTTTCTCCATTTTGAAGCATATCTGCAGAGTGTATTATCTCTATTTAGGTACCTAAATCTTTCTGGGTCCTTTCACGTTAATATTTTGACCTTTTAGTCTCCAAACATATAATTGACATGGTTTTTTCATTTTCCAAAAGTAACAAGAGTGACAAATATGACCATGTGTACCACAATAATCACACAAAATAGATGAATGATAGTTTTTATGATTTTTGCCACTTACCAGGTTCCTATTGTTTTGGCTATAACTACTGCTGGATTAAAAAAGAAGTTTTTGTATGGCCTGATTTTGTGATTTTCATTATATCCTATTCTGGCCTTATCAAAAACATATTTACCACTCCTAAGGAATGCATCAAGACCGTTTCTTCCATTAACAAAATTAACAAGATCTTTTTTGAAGAGAAATTATTTTCTTAGAACATTTTTCTTTTTTGAGTTTTAAAGCATTGACTTTCTCTTCTAATTGTTTTATCTTAGCAGAGTCATTTTCAAGTAATGAGTTTTCTAAATAAATTAATTTTTGTACCAAGCATTCTTTTCAAAACATGTTTGTTTATTATCATTTTCAAGAGAAGTGATTTTAGAAAACAAATCTTTATTTTTTGATTTTAATAATTTAATCTTATTCGTTAAAGATTCATCGTTATTTTTTTACTTCTCAACCTTTTTGAAATACTGCACTGTTAATTTTTTGTACTGATCATATAAGTCATGATATGCATCTCTCAATTCATCAGTTTCAATATCAAAGTCAAAATAATATACCTCATCATCTCCTAATTCAGCCATAAAGCAAACATTGTTGACTTCCTCAGACTCTTCTTCTTCAAAGTTATCAAAATCCTTATCTATCCAAGTTGTATTCATAGCATGCTTTTTCGGTTTTTTATTTTCTGTCTTGTCCTTTTGAAGAAGAGGACATGCTAGTCTAGTATGTCTACACTTCTTACAGTGATAACATATGATTTGATTATTTTGTGTGTTGCTATTGCCACTGTTGCCTTTTGATAGGAACTTGTTCCAGTTTTCTTATTTCCTTCTCTTTTCTTCATAATCTTCTTTTTGTAGAAGCGAGCATATTTTCTTAGCATAAAGCTGAATTCGTCATCTCCATCTATTTGTAACTCTATACATCATTTGATGGATTTAATTCGTCAAATGCTTTTAGTGTCATTCCTCTTATGTATGTGAATCTTTCATCTCGCCTAAACTCGACTTTAAGAATCACTAAGTTTCCTCTTAACCAGTCAAGTTAGATTGTATCGAGATCTTCTGTGATTTCTAAAGCTGTCACTTTAGGTCTCCATTCCTTTGGTAATGATCTTAGAATTTTTGCTCCTAGCTTGTCATTTGGATATATCTTACCCAAGTTTTTCAAAGTAGTGATGATGTTGTTGAAATGTCCAAAGAATTCGTCTATTGTTCCTCCATTTTTCATGCAAAATAGTCTCGTATTGATGCACTAAAAGAATTATTCCATATTTCTTTACCTCATTCGTTCCTTCAAAAGTACATTAAAGTTGGTCCCATATTTCTTTTGATGTAGAACAGTAGGATATCTTTTCGTACTCTTCTGGAGATAGTGCACAAATCAAATGATGTCTTGCTTTAGTATTTAGCTGTGCATTTCTTCTATCGACATCAGTTCACACTTCTACGTGGTCAATATCAAGAGGTGTAGCTCTAGCTTGCCAGATTTTGATATCTAATGATTGAAGATAGATGGTCATTCTTTCTTTCCAATAAGAGTAGTTGTTTCCATTGAAGTAAGAAGGCTTTGAGATGAATTGTCCTTCTAGGTTTCTTAAGTTGTTTGCCATAATCTATCACATCCTATAAAACACAATAAATGTGAAACCTCGCTCTGATACCAAATGATAAAGCAAACATATGCAAGAGAGTGGTGAATTATGTCTAAAAAAATTTACAAGGTATTTTAAATATTTAAAATCCTTCTTAAACAAAATGGGTTCATAAATGGAAAGGTCTTATTAAATTTCAAAAGGAATTTGTTAAAGTTTAAAAAGAAAGGATCTCGTTAGTTATTTAAAATATGAAATAAGTCTATTAATCAAAATGATCCTATTTGTGCTCAAAAAGAAAGGGGCTTTCCAATTAATAGGAGCCTGCTAGAGCTCAAATAGAAATAAGCCTATTAATTGATAGGAGCATGTTGATGCTTAAAGCGAAAAGAACCTCTTGCTTTATAGAAATAGAAGGAGCCTATTGAAAAACTAAAAGAACCTCTTGAAAACACAAACTTATAACATGGAAATTTAAAACTTAGGAAGAAAGAAACAATGACACAACAGATTTATATTGGTTCGGCTAACAATTAAGCCTACGCCTAGTCCCCAAGTATCCAACTTGAGTATTTCAGTATAAGAACCCGAGTATTAAATTTGAGAAGCCTCTCTGAGCTCACATGTACATATTTTCTAGGTTCTCTAACCTTCCTCACTCAAAGTGTATAACAAACGTCTAAACGCTCACAGAAAAATATAACATAAAATCAAAAGTAAGTTCTCAAATAACAATTTCTTTCTTGATAGAGTGATTTCACTTTTTAGGGCACAATATGAATGATATGACTCTCAAGAATATAAATGCTGCTTAAATGTTTCAAAAGTCTGCGTATGTTCATTACTTCACAAGTGTTGTTGCTCATTTTTAAATAGTCAATTTCTTCAACTAGCCGTTGCTTTCTCTTAATTTTGAGTTGACTTTGGATTTTTAATATCATCTCTACTGGAACAAAAATTTTTGGAGCTAATTGTTTGAAAAGGTAAGATCCTCCCGGATGTTAATAAAGAAAGTTTACTAAGAAGGTTCCTGTAAGAAAGGAAGTAATTTTCCTATGACTTTTTAAAAAACATTGTTATGTATAAAAGGAAATAAATCCAATTTGAATTTTGAAATATTATATAGCTATCATCAAAATCGTTAAATATAAACCTTGAGCTAACAAAAATGATGTGCATAAAACTAACTTTAGAATACATTAGAGCATTATGAGTTGCTAGTAATACCATTTAGATTATTAACCAATGACCCAACAACTTTTTAAAACTTGATGAATTTGGCTTCCATGAGTTACTTGAGGAAGTCAATGGTGGTTTTTTTTTAATTACATACATGTATATAATAAGAGTTGGAGATATGATGTTGAGTAAGGTATTATAGGAATTCAACTATTAACAACTATATGTTAAACAGTCAAAGTGTTCCTTTGCTATTAGAGAGGTAAAATGATTAGGATATGTTATTAGTGCTTAAGGAGTGGCTACTAATCTTGAAAAGACTTATGCTATTAAAGAGTGACCTTAAACTTAAACATTGAAATAACTTTGAATTTTTCGGGTTGGTAAGGTATTATAGGAGGTTTATTATAGGGTATGGTCAAATTAGTAAACCACTTAATTAATTGTTGTACCAAAACAACTTTAGGTGGTTATAAAAAGCTACATTAGGTTTTAATCAACTTAAAGAAACTCTAGTGCAAGAACCTATTCTTACACTTCAAGATTTTTAACAAATCTATAGTAGATTTTTCAAAAGAGGGAATAGGAGTAGTACTCATGTAAACAGATCATGCTTTGGCTTATTTCAATAAGATATTATATCTTAGGTACACTCTTTTGTCGATTTATAAGAAAGAGCTCTTGGCCTTATAATGGCAATTTGAAAGAGGTCCCATTAGGTAACTGGTAGATAATTCATTGTGTAAATTTACTATAGAAGTTTAAGTTACTTGTTTGATCAAAAAACTATAACTTTTTTTTGAAAGATGTGGTTGTCAAAACTCCTAGGATTTTATTTTGAAATCAAGTATAAAAAGGGTGTAGATATCAATGCTACAAACGCTTTGTCTCGAACCTCCATTATGTAATAACCTGTTTCTATAATTAAGGATTTAACTGTTAGATTGATTCATATCGTGTGAGAATAAATGAAGTGAATTTCATTTGTATACATCATATTCACATATATACATAAATTATGATTTAGGGAAATTGTAAAAATAATATTACTCAATTAATATATCTCGGGGGATGAAAGATCTTAAATGATTATGATATAATTGTGTGTTGATTATGTCTTGAATTTTGTGTGATAGATTATAATTAGTAAATTGAGAATTTATTGTTACAATAAAGTGATTGATAAGGTGATATGTGCATCTAGTCTAGGAAAAATATTAAAGGACAAAACAAAATGATACATGAGAATTTAGGTTGAATGAGCAGATGAAATGGTGACATATGGCATTAATAATAGAGTGAAAAATGGCTTGAATCCATGAGTGACAAATGGTAGTATAGTTTAATGATATATGGTTGAGTGATTAAATGACAAGTGGACTAGTTATGGAGTGACAATTGGGAGTGTAAGACAATGACATATAACATGGCTCTTAGTATCACCAGTGTCATACTAAGTCTCAATCTTCTTCTCCACACACCTCACCCACGTCTCTTACACTTACAAGACCACCTTCTTTCATGTTTTGGTCTTATGTTTTCTCCTTCTTTCCCTCACCAACGACACACTCACATAAGTTGTTGGCCCTTTGATTTTTTTCTCTAGTTAAGCATGATTTAAATAAATTATGAGGTTTTGATAGATTTAATTTTGGAGTTTAATTGTTATGTCTATGTTAGTAAGATTATATGATATAGGTTAATTGAATTAAAGTGTTAAGGTAGTAAGAATGTTCAAGTGCATTTTTGGCAAGTCACTTAAGGATAAAGAGCCATAAGGCAAGAAGGAAGGGAAAAATGAACAATTTAGATTCATTAAGGGTATAAGTGGAAGAAGAAATGTTGTCTTGCATTTTAAAGAAGGAAGAAAACGTAAATTGAGGGAGAGAAGAGAGAAATACGAAAACAAAGAGAGAAAGAAGAGAGTTTCGGTGGTTGAGAGAGAAGAAGAGAGTTGAGCTAGGGTTCATCTTTTCTAAGCTTTCTAGAGAGATTTTGAGGTTGTTCAAGAAGAGAAAAAGGTAGATGAAGAGAAGAGATTTTATAAAAGCCAGGAAACTCTTCATTTGGTGAAGATTCAAGGTAAGGTCTTACTTAATCTTTTGGATCTTTGGAAGAGTTTTGGGTTCATTAAGCTTAAGAAATGTTTAGGTTTAAGTTTTCTAGAATTGATTTTAGTGAATATGCTTTGTGGTCTCTAATTTGTAACCTTATTGAATGGGAAAATTTGCCATTGATGAAGGAAATCAAGAAAGGAAAAAGGAGCAAGAGGAGAGGCACATTTGAGCAAGTTCTTAAGCAAGGAATTCAAGGTGGGTACATGTTTATAATTGAGTAATGAGCCATGACTATCTTTTCAAAATTTAAGAGCATTAAATGATTTCAATTTTTTTTAACGTTGCATTATTGCTCTTTAAATGATTTTAGAAAGTGCTATGTGTTTGGTATGTGAATATTATGTTGATGATTTATGAAAGAATATGAAAATGATTTTTTTTAAAGGATACTATGTTTATTAAATCAGTTTTCAAAAAAAGTACAATTTTAGGCAACAAGTTTACAAGTTATGAAATACATATTATATAAGTTTGGTTTACTCCATTCTGTATGTCAAGTGCAGTTGGCCTAAAGGCTTTTCCTGCCTGCCCACTAGTTACATGGAGCTCCTTCACAAACTCCCTCATGTTCACGACTACGCAAAACCACTATGTGGGTTTATGTTAGTTCGTTCTGTTCACAACTACACAGGACCATTATATAGGAATGAGTTAGTTTGTTCTATTTATGGACCTCCCAAACCATTATGATGTGCTTATGTGTTTATGATTTGTGACAAGTTTGATGAATTCATAATTCCTGATGTTTATGAATTGCTTGATAAGTTGTGAAATTGGGAAATATGTGTTACATGGATTTCAATGTGAATTTTACAATGGAAATAAATATTTCAAAGGTTTTTTCTTGTTTCTCGTTATAAAATTGTTACCCATGAGCTTTCAAGCTCACCCCCATTTCTTCCCATATTTAGGTGATGAGAAAGAGATCAAGTGATCAAGAGTAGAGGCATCACTCCAAAGTTGCATCTTTTTGTGTTTTATTTTAGTTTATGAGAACACAAGGCTTTAGTCACATTTCAAGTATTATTTGATCAACTATCTTTTGTAATTTGGAACATTGATGTATTGTTGCTTGAAATGTCCATTAAAGCTTTATAAAATGCTTATCTTTTGATTTCAATGAAATATGAATTGTGTATGATGTTGAGTTAAAATTAGGTATACTTGAAGAAATTATCAACTTGATATATATATATAAGCGAGATGTTATGGAAAAGAAATATAGGATTTTTGTGAATGATGAGAATTAGTTGTAAGTGATGAGTCAAATGAGTAGAGATTAGAGAGTTTAATGAAGTAAAGTTGGTAGTTGAATGGTTATGCTCATGACATTCCAAGTTTGTACATTGCCAATTTCAAGTTTTTCATAAGGGAAAAATTTATATTCGAACTTCAAGGGAAAAACTGGATTGATCTAGGATGAATTAGACAAATTTGTCTTTTTGAAATTGTATCTTGTCTTTCTAGCTTTCCCATGATATATAATATGAAATTTTTGGACATTGGAGTTAAAAGTTATGATCATTTTAAGTTAGTGATGTCGCATAGGATGTATATGCGGGACAGCTTCGGTTGCGATGGCACAAGGCACTCTCGTGATCGCACCAAGTGCTCTTGTGATCACACTTTTCCTCCTCGCAATTATACCTTTCTCCTTGCGATCGTACCTGCCTTCCTCGTGAGCACACCTTCATCCTCGCGATAACAAGCGATCGCACCTTTGTTCTTTGCGATCACATCCGAAGGGTTTTTCCAGCTTTGAACATATTTGATTCTTTTGGCTATAACTTTGCCTTACAATTTCCAAATGATTAATTCATGAAGCATCGGATTCCTATCACATTCCTATATCCCTCCATAAAAATTAGGAGCCTTAGGCTTTGATTTGAAAAAGATGGATGGAAAGAAAGTGAGGAAATTTGTTGGAAGAGAATGAATTGATTATTTTACTGAACATACCTTGATGTTTTAATTATATCTTGATCTGTAGAGCTCCGAATGAGATTATTCTTGTTTCAAAATAAACTAGAATCATATATATACAAATTATATGAAGAAATTGAATTTTAATTTAGTCTCTAAGACTTTTAACTTCTGGATGAAAGTTGAGTATAGTGTATTATTTTAGTATAATAATAGTCCGAAAATGATTAGGGTATAACTTTCAGATTTCTAAAGCAAATTGAACGATTTTGGTGTCATTAGAAAGATCAAACAATGGGGAACATTGATCTGAAGAAGTTAATTTGTGTTTTGGTGATTAGCTGGTGTGAGCACGCCACCTTTGTGGGATGCGTGATGAGATGTCACATAGGATGTCGGGAACGTGTCTTGCGAGGGCAGAAATGGGGCCCAAATCTTATGGTATCAGAGCACGAACATGAACCGATGATAGTTGAAGAGATTACATTGAAATAACGCTACAGGGCGATACACTCAAGTCTTATGATATTCTAGATAGTTGGGCTCCGCAAAATTTTGGGGACCAACATAAGTTCCATAACCCTTGAATTTTTGCCCAAAATCCTACACCTTACCACTTCGCAATCTAGAGAAAGTTGAAGCAGTGATGAAGTGGGAAGGCCCAAAGAATATGTCTAAGATTCGAAGTTTTCTTGTATTAGCAAGATATTACAGGAGGTTTGTCAAAGAGTTTTTATTGATCTTAGCCCCTTTGAGAAAGCTTCTGAAGAAGAATGTACCCTTCAGATGGACTAATGAATGCTAGAGGAGTTTTTAGGAATTAAAACACTAATTGACTATAGCATTGGTGTTAACTATTCCATCTAGATCAGGAGGATATGTAGTATACAATGATGCTTCATACCAGGGTTAGGATGTGTTCTGATGCAGTATGGCAAAGTAATTACGTATGTATCGAGACAGCTGAGACCTCATTAATTTAATTATCTGGTTTATGATTTAGAACTTGCTACAGTGGTATTTGTTTTGAAGATTTGAAGACAATATCTGTATGGTGAGAAATTTCAGATATTCACAAATCATAAAAGTTTAAAGTATTTATTGAGTCGGAAGGAGCTAAATATGAGACAAAGGAGATAGATTAAGTTGTCAAAAGACTACGATTGTACGATTAAGTATCACCCTAGTAAAGCTAATGTTGTAGCTGATACATTGAGCAGGAAATTAAATGTGGTACAGATTCAGACCTCGAGGTTACCGAATCTAATCCAGTTGAGAGGCTTGAATGTTGAATTGAATTTCGGGCAGAATGAGGCATTATTAGCTACACTGAGACTTAGGACATTATTGCATGAAAGGATTAGGAAAGCTCAACAAAGATCTAGAATTAGTGAAGCTTATTAAAAAGTTGAAAAAAGATTTGAATTCTGAGCTTGAATTGAGAGATGATACATTGTGGTTGAAACAAAGATTGTGTTTACCTGATGTCGATGATCTGAGGAAAGAGATTTTGAAACAACATTTTGGTGTTCAAGGATGAAGAAGAAAATGGCTGAGTATGTTGCTAAGTGTTTGACATGCTAGGAGGTTAAGGCTGAGCATTAGACAACAATTAGGAAGTTACAGTCCTTACCTATTCCGGATTGGAAATGGGAGAGGATCACTATAGACTTTATTATGGGTTTGTTGAAGACTTTGAGGCAACATAATGTTATATAGGTCATAGTTGATAGATTGAAAAAATCCGTGGCCCATTTCTTACCGATGAGGGAGAATAATACACTAGATTAGTTGGCCTAGAGGTGTGTTAACAAGATAGTGAAGATTACACAGAGTCCCATTTTCTATTGTGTCTGGTCAGGATCCCAAATTCACTTCTAGATTCTATGGTAGCTTACAGACAACACTGGGTATAAAGTCGAACTTGAGTGCAACATTTCATCCTCAGACAGATGGAAAGAGTGAGAGAACTATTAAAACTATGGAAGATAGGCTTAGAGCTTGTGTTTTGGAGTTCCAAGGAGCATGGGATCAATATATAGCCCTTATTGAATTTTTTTACAGCAATTATTATCATATTAGCATCGGTATGGCTTCATATGAGGCATTGTATGGCAGAAAGTGTCAACCGACTTTGTATTTGGATGAAGAGGGCCTATGGATAGTCGAAGGCCCATAGTTGATTCAAGACACTGTTGATAAGGTGAAATTGATCTGCAGTAGAGTCAAGGTTGCTCAAGATAGGTAGAAAAGTGATACAGATCAACATCGAAGAGATATGGAGCACTAAGTAGGAGATAAGGTGTTTCTGAGAGTATCACTTTAGCGAGGACTACTAAGGTTCGGTAAAAAGGGTAAGTTAAGCCTTAGATACATTAGTCCATACGAGATTACTGAGAGGGTTTGACCATTGACATATAGATTACTGTTACTAGTTGAGATGGCTAATATTCATAATGTATTTCATATCAATATGCTCAGGAGATATCGGTCAAATCTGACATTTGTGTTACCAATATAGGAGGTTAAAATTGCAAGTAATTTGAGTTATAAGGAGGAACCTGTTAAGATAGTGGGTTATCATACTAAACAATTGTGAAACTGAGTAATCCCATTGGTTAAAATCCTTTGGAGGAATCATTCGAGAGAAGAAGCCATATGGGAGATTGAGGAGATTATGAAAAATCAATACCCCTACCTATTTAGTCCATCAGGTAAGAATTTTGATGAAGAAATTTCTTAAAAGGGAGAGAATTGTAATAACTTGTTTTTATACTTAAAAATTTAACTGTTATATTGAGTTGTATCATGTGAGAATAAATGAAGTAAATTTCACTTGCATACATCACATTCATATATATACATGAATCATGATTTAGGGAAATTGTAAAAGTAATATATGCACTCAATTAATATATCTAGGGGTATGAAAGATCTTAAATGATTATGATGTAATTGTGTGTTGATTATGTCTTGAATTTTATGTGATGGATTATAATTAGTAAATTGGGAATTTATTGTTACAATAGAGTGATTGATAAGGTGATACATGCATCTAGTCTAGGATAAATGTTAAAGGACAAAACAAAATGATGCATAGGGAATTTAGGTTGAATGAGCCTATGAAATGGTGACATGTGGCATTAATAATAGAGTGATAAATGGCTTGAATCCATGAGTGAAAAATGGTGGTATAGTTGAATGACATATGGCCTAGTGATTAAATGACAAGTGGACTAGTTATGGAGTGACAATTAGGAGTGTAAGATAAAGACATATCACATGGCTCTTAGCATGACAAGTGTCATGCCAAGTGTCCATCTTCTTTACCACACACCTCACCCATGTATCTTACACTTCCAAGATCACCTTTGTTCATATTTTGGTCTTATGTTTTCTCCTTGTTTCCCTCACCAATGACACACTCGCATAAGTTCCATAACCCTTGAATTTTTGCCTAAAATCCTACACCTTACCACTCTAAAATCTAGTTGTCTTCATTTTGTTGTTGAAGTCATTTTGTGTTTTCAACTTGTTCTTAGAATATGCTTTATGTTTGCAAGTTTGGAGGGCTAGGATATCTTGTGGATTAAGGTGAAAGTAGAGTTAAACAAGTGAGTGATTTCTTTCCTTGTTGTGACATATCTTAGCATAACATTCATGAAGAGTAAATTGAGACAGAATATATGTACGATTGATGATGATTTGTGTTGGATTTTGATAAATGAATTGGTTTTGTTTTGATGTATGGAAATACTAGGTTATATGAATGGTTTAGGTAGAGATTTGAAGTGTTAATGAGGATAAAGTTATATTAAAGAGTGATGTTATTGAAGTGTTCTAGAATTTGACAAAGTTAGGGTTATATGTATGATGATATGTGATGTATGATGAAGCACCAAATAAGTAGAGTTTTTATAAGATTTATGTAGCTAATTTGGTAGTTGAATTTTCATGAGTTACATATAAAGGTATGAATTGTGGAAATTTGAAAGTGTTTGATATGTCTTTAGGGCTAAGAAATTCATAAAAAAGTGAAGGAAGAATGCAGGGCACAATCGTGGCCCTCATGTGCATAATCGTGAATTGGTCATTTTAAGTTTTGTCACAATCGTGGCCCTCAATGCACGATCATGGCCTATATTTTTAGCTTCTATCACGACCATGGGAAGGTTCCCCACGATTATGGGCAATGCTTTTGGATGATGAGCTTAGTTTTGTGTAATTATTGAACCAAATGATGAAAAGTCACTGTAATTAGTGTCTTTGGAGTTGATTAGGGACAAGATGAACCTAAAAATGGGTATATGAATATTGAAGAACATGAAGGTAGTATAAATGGGAATTTGAATAAATGTATAATTGATGGCTTACGAACAGATTAAGATCTTTGTATAATGATACATTCCCAGAAAGTCAATTGAGTGTGCATGGAATATAACACATATACATATGTATAATTGGGCATCCATTTGATTAAACAAGTTAGTGATGTGTAGATATGTGTGTATTGCATGATATAGAAGCACAAATTGAGCATCCACATCTAAATATTGCCGGCTCATCAAGGCAATAGCTAATTGAAGCATACTATGAGTAACCTAGATGTGAAGTCTCAATTATATATGTGGTTCTGTTTGAATTGTTTTGATATGATTATGATATTGATAATTCAGGACATTAATTGTTCGAGGAGTTCAATATTCAGGAATGTATTGGAAGTGTTATGTACTTGTATGTGAATGTGGGTAAATGAGTACTCAACTAAATGTTGCATGCCAGACTTAGATCCGATGAATGTGCTATATGACTGTGCACACTGAATGAGAATTACTGATAGCATAATATGCGATTTGATGCCTTTCATGACATCAATACGCATGATCAAATAAAGGAGTTGTGACCAGAGTGACCAGGGTGAAAAGGAGTTTAAAGCTTTAAAATGTGTATAAAGAGCCACAAGCTTAGTTATTAATGAGCCCGGTATTCACAATGGATATGGAACAGTATCCAAAATGAGCCCGATATCTATAATGGACACGGGATAGTTAAGTAAGCGCTCAGTCACAAAAAATTCAAAAGAAAGTGGAATCATATGTGCATTTGCATATATATATATTGAAATAGTAATATGAAATGTTTGTATTGAAATGAATGATTGAGATAAGTGATTAGATTATTTGGGATGACTACATGAAATGTTTGCATTCATAATTTGTTTGTTGAAATGAGATATATATGCAAACTAAATGATGTGATAATGGGAATTGATTTTAAAGAATGTGATATATTTGAGAATTTGGATTATATGTTGTGATATTATGTCCTAACTTGAGTGAACACATATAATGATAGTTCACTCACTGAGTTTGTGTTGGCCCCTAGATTTTTTTATTTCATTAAGCATGATTAGATTATTTTAGATCTTGCTAGATAAATTTATGTTGGAATTAATTTACATGTTAATATGAATGAGGTTAGGTGACATGAGTTAAGGGAATTAAAGTTAAAGTGATAAGTAGCATAAAGGGCATTTTGGGCATGT
>JANVCQ010010722.1:0-13112 GCA_025531925.1 Erythroxylum plowmanianum | reverse complement strand
TGAATGTGTTTGATTGTGTTTGGATTCCGGACAGGAGGTCCGATGATTGTGTTGATTGATTCGAAATATTGAAGTGCTCTTTGTGTTTAAATCATGTGTGAGATTTTATGCAAAAGAAAAATAAGATTTTTGTTTTAAATGATGAGATATGAATGAATATGAAAAAGAAAATGAATTGAGGTTGAAGGATTGATGAATTCCAAATGGGAAATTGAATTGTTTTTAAATGAAAGAAAAAAAATTATATCGATTTGAATTGGTTTAGACCAAGTGTCTTGAGTTTCCAACGCTAGTTTTTCTAAGGTATGCATTTTTGGATGTCAAAATTTCAAAGTTTTTGACCTTCAGTTCGATTCCACTTTTTGATTTCTGCTTTGATTCCGCTTTTTGCTTCCAAGAGGTTGGGTTCTGAACTCAAGCGGGACCCAACATTTGTGATCGTTTTTGGGTTCGCTTTTTGATCTGATTGTTTTTTTTCGTTCCGATTTCTTCGCTTTTTGATCCGATTTGATTTCTTTGGATTTCGCTCACTTTGACTTTCGCTTCTGTTCTGTTCTTTCGTTTCTGCCACTTTATTTTTTGATTTATGATTCCGAGGTTGGGTTCCGAAAACGGGACCCAACAATTCTGATGTGCTTATGTGCTTATGATCTATGAACAAGTTTGATGCATTCATGTTTTATGGTTTGTAAATTTGACTACACGATAAGAATTCGAGAAACATATGTTTTATGAACTTAAAGAAAATTTTCTATGACAAGTAAAATGTTTTCAAAGGTTTTCCTTATTTTTTTGTTATCAAATGTTACCCACGAGCTTTCAAGCTCACCCCCTTTTATCCCCTCTTCAAGTAATAGCTAAGAGATCAAGTGATCAAGAGCCTAAAGGAATATCTCTATATTTGTTTATTTTGTATTTAGAGTTGATTTTGGGAAAGCAACAAGTTTGTTGTTGTTCAAGAACCTTTTGTAATTTGAGATTTTAAGACGATGATGTAATATGGCTTGGAATGCCATTAAAGATTTGTAAAACTTTATTCTTTTGATGTTAATGAAATGTGAATGGTGCATGGATGATGTGAGCTAAAGTTAGACATACGTGAAGAAGTAATCAACTTGAGTTGATGACTTTGGAACATAAATCATTGATATATATATATATATTTGCGAGATACTATGGAAAGGAAGATAGGAATTATGACAGATCAAATGTAGTTGAAGGTGATGAGGCAAATAAGTTGAGATCTGAAGAGTTTAATGAAGTCAATTTGGTAACTGAATGGTTAAGCTCAGGACACTCCAAGTTTGCGAAATGCAAAATTTCAAGTCTTCTACAAGGAAAAATTTGTGTTCTAAGTTCAGGGGAATATATGGAATGATCTATTTGAATTTGACAAAGTTTTCTTCATGAAAGTTGCAGATTATCTTTCTAGCTTTCCAACGATATATAGTATGAAAATTTTGGATATTAGAGTCAAAATTTATGGACCTTATAAGTGGAGATGCTCAGGAGCATAGGACGTATCGTTTGGTGATGACATATCATCTAGTGATGATGTGTCGTCTAGTGAGGACGCATCATCTAGTAAGGACGCTTCTTTTAGTGAGACGTATCGTTTCGTGAGGATGCTTCGTCTAGTGAGGACGCTTCATCTGGTGAGGATGTATCATCTGGTGATGTCATTTTGTCTGGTGCATTGTTCATCTGACCCTATCATCTGGTCCAAATTTGTCCCTTTAGATGATAGACTCTGTCTTCAAGATCTTCATAAAAATTGTAGATCTTGAAGTTTTCTTTCAAAAATAACACCTTAATCCGACCTCTGTTGTGAAAGTTATGGCAATTTTTCCAATTCGTCTGACCCTTCATCTAGCTTCATCTGATCCTATCGTCTGGTCCCAATTGTGACCCCCATATATGATCGAACTTGTCTTTAAGGTCTTCATAAAAGTTGTAGATATCAAAGTCCTCTTTCTAACCCTTCAAGAATGACCTTGATTTGATATCCCTAGAGCAAGTTATGCCTTTTGTCTCGAAATAGGTTCAATATGATTGAGGACGGAGTCTTGTTTGATTTCCTTCGACCATAACTTTGTTATCCGACCTCCAAATGAGATGTATCTTGTATCTAGAAAAACTAGAGACATAGAGTTACAAATGATCTAAAGGAATAGAATTTTAACCCAGTACCTAAGACTTACAATATATAGATGGAAGTTGAGCATAGAATATTTGCTTTAGTATAAGAATGATTTTAGAAAATAGGGCCCGACACTTACAGTATAAGAGAATGAAGACGAATGAGGGTTAATTGAAACAAGCCCTAACTCTTATAATTCTTAACCACAGCGAATGATTTTGGTGTCATTAGAAACTTAAGACAATGGGGGACAAAGATTCTGAAGAAGTCAACTTGTGATTCCAGTTTGAGGTTTCCCAAAATCTGTTCTAAAGTTGAAGAAATCTGTTTGCTCACATTCTATGATTCAGTCCAGCACTCGTCTTATGACTTTGAATGTTGGGCTCCAAAAGCGGGGTCTAACATTGTTTGGTATCAGAGCCTAGAATTGAGATCTTACATGGACGTTTTTGAAAGGCATGTCAAGTTACATGCATTTTAGTCATGTGATAGCAGACAGTAATACCTGACCCTTAGTTTGAGTCTCATGTATATGAGTCACATCTATGAGCATTTGTCAATAGTTGAGCTGATAGAAATAGTAAAAAAAAAGAGAATGATGATCTGGCAGAATGTGAGAAAATGAAAAGTTTGTAAAGGTTTAGAAATAAGAAATATTATGTAGTCCGATATATAGATATAGATGCAATATTTATGATTAAGTTAGTGAATATGGTGACAAAATTTTGTTATGGATATGTTCTTGAATTGATATGGATATGAAAGTCTTTTCATAAATTGACTGAGAAGAAATAGAGACATAAGTGGAAATGACAAGATTTAAGGTGTACAAGCAGAGTGGAATTTACATTACATATGTAAGATGTAATGTAAAGGATAATTGGAAGATGAGATGAATGATAGCGATATATGTACAAGTTCAAAAGGTTAAGTTGATTTGTTATTGTGAGTACTTATCTGATAATGAGATCATATAGGAAGCAATCTATGACTTAGTAGATATTTGTTAGTAAGAGTTCCCATAGTTTAAAGTTTAAGGAGAACTAGAGTAACACATGAAAGTGCTTATAATCATCAATCGGGGATAGATTGAGATTGATGATGATGTTACAATGAGTAATGAATTCAAAAATAAAGAGAAAAAATCATCTAGGATCAATGGAAATCAAAGTATCAATTGTGTAAGATATAAATTGCTAAATTGTTAAAGATAGATATGTGGATAAAATGGGCTGAATTTAATAATATACATCTAAGCATATGTAATAGTAATTATGTTCATTACTCTATTGAGTTTTGGTGATTATGACATTATGACCTTGTAAGAATGATAGAAATTGGTCCTCTTGAGGTATTAAGGATAGCTGATTAAATGATGATGATAACAGATGATTGATAAGATTGCATGAATAGTATTGATGATAGTAGTAAGAAATCCTCTTTCGAAGAAGAATTTTATTGAATTAGGTTAAGCAGATCAGATAGTTTATATTAAGAATGATTAATGAAAGAATAAATCAGAAATGACATTGCAGTCCTAATCCCAATGGAGACTCAAGCATAAGATGTAGAATATACTACTGAGAAGGTATGTATTTTGTTTGATGTAAAGTATCCAACTATATGAGTGGATTCCTGAGTTTGAGGAGACATTAATTACTAATATGAGGAGTATATAGGTCCATGTTATATTATGTGTAAATGTGTTCAGGAGATACAATTTTGATTTGATGAATGTATTACAACCACAGGAAGTTAAGTTTGCAAATAAATTGAAATGTGTGAAGAAACTAGTATGAATAAGCAAACATTAGAAAAATCCAATGTGAAATTAGAGGAAATCGAATGAATTAAGAAAATCATTCAAGAAAGGATGTCAATTGGGAAATTAGAACTAGTCAGGGGGCACATGGAGTTTAATAATAATTATTTGAAGTTAGCAATTGCCCCGACAGTACTATGGTATTGAAGATTAAAGCGATCCAAGCAAAAATTTGATGATGTATTAAAGGTATTCGAAAAAATGAGAAAAATAGTTTGAATACGTGAAGGAGAACGTGTAAAGCGTATGAGTAATGAAAGTAAAGAGAATTTTGAGGAGTTATACTGATATTAATTATATCATATAGATTTGGAGATTTTATAGTATACAATGATGTTGTATAAGAGATTTGGGTAAAATCCAATGCAGCATAAAAAAGTGATTTTACATGTATGGAGACAACTAAAAGTCCTATGTTGACTATTTGATACATGATTTAGAGCTGTTATAGTAGTGATTGCTTTGAAAGTTTGGAGATAGTATATATAGGAACATCTTGGATATATTTATACATATACAGATCATAAAAGTTTGAGGAAGTTATTGAGCTAAGCAAAATTGAATACGAGACTGAGACAATGGATATAAGTACTGAAAGACTATGATTGTACAAATGAGTAATTCCAAGTAAAGTTAGTGTTATATTTGATAAATTAAGTAGAAATTTGATATTGAGGTTATCAGATCTAATGCAAAAAGGGAGCATAGAATGTGGAGTTGGATTTTGGGCAAATCAAAGTACAAATTGCTATAGAATTGAAGATCAGTTTCACATGAAAAGATTAACCAAGCCTAAATTAAGGATTCAAAAATTGTGAATCTTAGTGAGAGATTGAAAATAGATCTAAATTTTAGGATCGAATAGTAAGAATGATACAATGTGATTGAAATAAGAAGTATATGTACTGATAAAGATGATTGAGCAAATAGATTGTTAGAAAAGTACAAATGGTAACGTAAGTTATATATCCTAGTAGGAAAATGCCAGGACGTCATTTAGCGACTAAGAATGTCGAATCAAGTGAGTGAATGTTTGAATTGCCAATAGTCTTAACTGTCAGAGATATGCTTAAGGCCTATAGTTTGAAGTTCATAGAAACATGAGATTCATGTATAGTTCTATTTGACTTCAAGCATCACAATCATTATCATAGTGATTTTATCATAATACTGTATGAGGAGTTAGATGATAGAAAGAGACGTTTGCTTTTGTATTGTGATGATTCAGGATTAAAAATGGTTGAAAGCCAGAGATGATGGAGATGTTACTGATAGGTGAAAGTGATCAATATTAGAACTTAATTGATTCAAGAAGGATGAATGAGTTAGGTGGATCAACACCCAGGGTATGGAATATAGTGAGATAGACATAAGAGTTAAGTGTATTAACACTACACTAATGTGAATTATTAAGTGAAAGTTAAATTATCTCTCAGAGTATCACCATGCTAAGGTGTGCTCAGGCTAGGAAAAAGGATTAGCGACATGAATAGGTTTGTATAAAATAGTTATGAGAAGTGCTACTGATGAAAGATGTCTTAGATTCGTAATGTGATATATGTGAGTATGTTAAGAAATATTGATATGATATGATATTGGCGTTATCGACACAAAAAGTGGAAAATTGTGAGTAATCTGAAGTATATTGAGGGAACAGATAAGATAGTGTGATATCTGAATAAGTCATGAAAGGATTGATTGAATCCATTAACTAGGGTGATTTGAAAGAAATGATTTCGGTGATGGACTTAAATGAAAAACGGAGGAGCACAAGAGGAAGCATACCTCTGCCCTTAGATTAGTCAGGTAAGAATTTTGAGGACGAAATTCTTTTAAAAGGGGGAGAAATGTTAGCCCTCGAATTTTTTTCTTGATGAATAGGCATGATTTAAAATGATTTTGAGATTTTGATAGATTAAATTTTTCGAGTTATTTATTATGTCAAAGTTAGTAGGAATTATTGAATGGGTAAGTGGAATTAAAGTGTTAAGGTTATAAGAATGTTCAAGGTTGTTTTTGGCAAGACACTTAAGGATAAAGAATATAAGGCATATAAGGAAGGGTAAAGCGGACATTGCACACTCATTAAGGGTAGGATTGGAAGAGGAAAATATGGTCTTACATTTAAGAGAAGAAGTGAAATAAGAGAAAGAAGAGAGATTTCGGTGGTTGAGAGAAAAGAAGAGAAAACAAGCTAGGGTTTCAATTTTCTTGGCCTTCAAGAGAGATTTTGAGGTTGTTCAAGAAAGGGAAAAAGGTAGAGGAAGAGAAGAGCTTCCATTTGAGCCAAATATCTCTTCATTTGGTGAAGAATCAAGAAAGACAAGAGAAGCGAGAGTAGAGACATTTTGAGCAAGCCTATAAGCACTAAATTCAAGGTGGGCACATGTTTATAATAGAGTAAATAAGCCACTACATGTTTTCTTTGAATCAAGAAAGTTTATTGTTTTAAATTACATCATAAATGTTGCATTTGTTTGCTTCTTGAATGAGTTGAGAATTTTCCATATGTTTGATATGTGAATTGTGATGATTTGTGAAAAGACTTTGAAAATGATTCTTTCGAAAAGATACATATTTATGAAATCATGTTTTCAAAAATGGTTTTTTCGAAATAGCTCATGTTCATGAAAAACAAGTTTCTAAGAATGTGCTATTTTGGGCAACATGTTTACAAGTATATGAAATCAAGTTTCAAAAATGTTCCATTTTGGGCAATAGGTTTCAAGTCATGAAAACATGTTATGTGGTTTTGTGGTGGTCTGTTTTGTCAATCAAGTGCACTTGATTAAAAAGGCTTCTCCTGCCTACCTGCTAGTGGCATAGAACTCCTTCATCGACTCCTATAAGTTTACGACTATACAAGACCATTTTGTGGGATTGCAATAGTACGTTCTGTTCACGGCTACATAAGACCTTTAGGAGAAATGTGTAGTACGTTCTGTTACAGATCCACCCAAGCCATTCTGATGTGGTTATGTGCTTAAGATCTGTGAATGACTTGTAAATTTGACTACATGATAAGAATTTGAGAAACATGTGTTTTATGAACTCAAAGAAAATTTTCTATGACAAGTAAAATGTTTTCAAAGGTTTTGCTTATTTTTTGTTATAAACTGTTACCCATGAGCTTTCAAGCTCCCCCCCAATTTCATCCCCTCTTTTAGTAATAGCTAAGAGATCAAGTGATCAAGAGCCTAAGGGAATATCTCCATATTTGTTTATTTTGTATTTAGAGTTATTTTTGGGAAAGCAACAAGTTTGTTATTCAAGAATCTTTTGTAATTTGAGATTTTGAGACGATGATATAATGTGGCTTGGAATGCCATTAAAGATTTGTAAAACTTTATTCTTTTGATGTTAATGAAATGTAAATGGTGCATGGATGATGTGAGTTAAAGTTAGACATATGTGAAGAAGTAATCAACTTGAGTTGATGACCTTGGAACATAAATCGTTGATACATATATATATATATATATGCATAATTGAGATACTATGGAAAGAAAGATAGGAATTATGACTGATCAAATGTAGTTGAAGGTGACGAGGCAAATACGTTGAGATTGAAGAGTTTAATGAAGTCAATTTGGTAACTAAATGATTAAGTTCAGGACACTCCAAGTTTGCGAAATGCAAAATTTCAAGTCTTCCATAGGGAAAAATTCGTGTTCTAAGTTTAGGGGAAAATCTAGAATGATCTAGGTTTAATTTGACAAAGTTGTCTCATGAAAGTTGTAGATTATCTTTCTAGCTTTCCAACAGTATATAGTATGAAATTGTTGGATATCGGAGTCAAAAGTTATGGTCCTTATAAGTGGAGATGCTTAGGAGTATAGGACGTATCGTCTGATGATGATGTATCGTCTGGTGATGATGTGTCATCTGGTGAGGATGCATCGTCTAATGAGACATATCGTCTAGTGAGGACACTTAGTCTGGTGAGGACGTATCATCTGGTGAGGATGTATTGCCTAGTGAGGACATATCATCTGGTGAGGACGTATCGTCTGGTGACGTCATATTGTCTGGTGAGGACGTCATTTCGTCTGGTGCACTGCTCATTTGACCCTATCATCTGGTCCAAATCTGTCCTACTAGATGATAGACTTTGTCTTCAAGGTCTTTATAAAAGTTGTAGATCTTGAAGTTCTCTTTCAAACTGTCTAAAGAATACCTTAATCCGACCTCTTTTATGAAAGTTATGGCAATTTTCTCGATTCATCTGACCCTTCTTCTGGCTTCATTTGATCCTATTGTCTGGTCCTAATTTTGACCCCCTTATATGATCGAATTTATCTTCAAAGTCTTCATGAAAGTTGTAGATATCGAAGTTCTCTTTCGTAACCTCCAAGAATGACTTTGATCTAATATCCCTAAAGTAAGCTATGCCTTTTGTCCCAAAATAGGTTCTATATGATTTAGGATGGAACCTTGTTTGATTTCCTTTGGCCATAACTTTGTTATCCGACCTCCAAATGAGATGTATCTTATGTCTAGACAAACTAGAGACATAGAGCTACAAATGATCTAAAGGAATAGAATTTTAACCTAGTTCCTAAGATTTAAAATATCTAGATAGAAGTTGAGCATATAATATTTGCTTCAGTATAAGAATGATATTGGAAAATAGGGCCTGACACTTAAGGTATTAGAGAATGAAGATGAATCGAGGATGACTAATGAGGGTTAATTGGAACAAGCCCTAACTCTTAGAATTCTAAACCACATCGAATGATTTTGGTGTCATTAAAAACTTAAGACAATAGGGTACAAAGATTCTGAAGAAGTCAAATTATGATTCCAGTTTGAGGTTTCCCAAAATCTGTTCTGAAGTTGAAGAAATGTGTTTGCTCACGCTCTATGATTCAGTCTAGTACTCATCTTATGACTCTGAATGTTGGGCTCTGGAAGCGGGGTCCAATATATTACAATTAGGAATTTGGAGTTTATTTGTCATAATTGGAAGATTGATGGATTAATATGTACATATAGCCTAGGAAAAATTTAAAGTAGCAAGACAAGTTGACATATGAAAATTTAGGATGACTAAGCCTATAAAATGAGTGACAAATGACTTAGAGAATTAAGTGACAAATGGCTTAGGAATTAAGTGACATTTGATAGTTAAAAAGGAGGACTTGTATCTTGCTTAATTACATGACAAGTGTCCTTTAAGAAAGAACACTCATCTTACACCATGTGACTTAAAACATTACATGGTCATCTTCTTTGCTATTTCTGACATATACGATCCTTCTCCTCCCTCTCATTGCCAAAACCCACTCGTAACTCACAGCTTTAAGTTTTTTCCTTATTTCTGTAAATCACCACCCAAAACCCATTCAAAATCCTTCATAAAGATAGAATTAGAGGCAGAACATTGTGACATATACTGTTGTCTTCATTTTCTGGTCATGGCCGAACCATCACACCCCCCTCAATGTTCTTGAAATGTTTTTGCAAGTGAGGCTAAGCAAGCTTGACATTTGAGGTGACATTTAAGCTAATCAAGTAAGTGAAATACTGACCTATTGTGGTCTATGTTAGCAAAATTTTTATTATGGCTAATTAGGGATGGATTGAATGTGGTGTTGGTGTTCAAGATGTGCTGGAAAATGAAGAATGAATGGGTACTTTTCTGTTTTGTTTTCACATGTGCGAAAATAGTAGTTTCTGGGCTATTATATGGATGATTTAAGTTGGGATTTGAAGTATAATTGATGAGGAATTCATGCTAAAGCTTGGTGTTATTAAGGTGTTTTTGAATCTGAAAAATTAGAGCTGTAGGTGTGTTTGTTAAAAGTGACTATTATTGACATAAGGGAGCAGAATTTTGTAAGCCTTAGTGTAACCAATATGGAAGTTAAATTAACCTGAAATGAAGGAAACTTAAAAGGACATGAAGTCTAAAAAATTTCAGGTGTTAGTAATGTGTCTAAGTTTATAAAATTTGTGACGTATTGAAGGTAATAAAGTTACACACAGTGATGTTGATGACAAATTTGAAATTTTAATTTCAGTGTTGTGTACATGTCGAACCAACTAAGAAAAATCACTTTAAATTGGTATATTTGGACTTGATTAAGGCTAGGAATGAGCTAGATTGTTGCTTGATTAATTGGTTAAGAGCTTGATTAGTTTATGTAGTTAATTGATGCCATAACCTAAAGAATGGATTGTTTTGATGTGGTTGTGTTCAAAGCCGAAAATTATGATTTGTTAAAGGAATAAATGAGTTCTTTTAATGCAAAAATGATCTTAAGGACATGAGTAATGTGTATACTTGGGGTAATTATGAATGAGAATTGGGTAAATGTATGAATATATATTGCTGGAAAAAGTTTGGTGAATGTATAAATCTAGCTTGCTAAAATTCTAGATTTAAAGTAACAATTGTGTGTGTGTTATAGGAGGATTTTTTATTATAAAAATGTACACAGATAAGTGTGATGTATGGTTGATGAATTTGGAGTAAATCAAGCTTACTTAAATGTATAAACTTGATTGCAAAATGGTAGTATACAAGCTATAATGTTTGAATGGTCTTAGGGTGTATAAGCATAAATTAAATAGTTAAAATCTATGTATAAGAATACATACTTGGAAAGTCAATTGAGCATGCATTAAAACATGACACATATACATGTGCATGATTGTATATTCATATGATTAAACAAATTAGTGATTTGTGAACTATGTGTGTATGTATTAAATGACGACAAACGTGCAAGGTGATCATCAACATCCAGACATTACTATAACATCAAAATAATACCATTTCTGGAGTGTATTGTGAGTCAACTTAGATATGTAAACTCACGTATATGTGCTTCTATATAAATTGTATGTTTAATATGAAATGCGTATACAATTGATTGATAAATGTCAAACTTAGGTTTGAGGAGTTAGTTATATGGCATAAGCACACTGAAATGAAAGGTAATGAAAACATAATATATGAAATGATGCATCTCATCATATTAAAATCCATGATCAGATAAAGAAGTTGTGACTGGAGTGACCGATGTGTCAAAAAGTTCTTTGATCTTAAAATTATGAAAAAAAGCCTTAGGCTCTGATAGCATGGATACAGCCAACCATAAACTCGATACCTACAATGGGTATGGGATAGCAAATTGTGTTGGTAGGCAATTAGTCACAACAAAGCAAAATGAAAATGAAAACACATGAGCATTTACATATGCATCCCTACATGCATCATATGATTGAATTGAAATGCTTTGAAATAGTGAAATACAAATAAAGTCAATAGAGAATGTGATGTGATATGTAATATTGGCTTATGTGATGTACTTGTTGAAGTGTGATAAATTGTGATACAACTTGTCTTTATGATTTGACTGTATGAGTGCATTGATGATGGTTCACTCATTGAGTTCACAAACTTATCAAAATTTTATCATTGTTTTTTAGGTTTAGGGGAGTTCTAGCTACCAAGATTGCATAAGGCGACTAATCCTTATAGACCACCGATCTTATGTCCGAGCTGCCTTAAGGAATCGAAATAAGATAAGCAATTTTCTGATATATATAACATTTTTTCCAAAGTTAATATTAATATGCCTTTGTTATGTGTGATCATGAATATTCTAGCTTATATAAAGTTCTGCAAGGAACTAAGCACTAAAAAATGAAAGTTTGAGCTAAACGAGAAGGTGATAGTTTTAGAGGTTGTAAGTGTAGTACTTTAACAACAATTACCCTCCAAATTGAAAGACCCAGGGAGTTTTCTTATGTAAGTATCAATGGGTAATGGTGATGAGGTTAAGGGTATGCTTGACCTTAGGGCAAGTATAAACCGTATGCCTCAATCTATTTATAGAAATTGGATCTAGGACAGTTAATACCTACAAACATGTGTTTGCAATTAGATGATAAGTCAATCCATTATCCGAAAGGAACAATGGAGGATGTGTTAGTGAAGGTTAGAGGATTGATTGTTCTTGTAGATTTTGTTATCCTAGATATGAGGGAGGTTAAAGAACAAGGGAAGGAGCACACTATACTCCTAAGGAGTCCTTCTATGGTGTAACGTCCTTTTCCCACACTAAGGGTTAGAACCTTAGAGTTCTGCAATTGAGAAAATAACAATGAGAGATTGAGAAAAATGCATTTCATGCTTACGCATAATATTAGCATACATGCATGTGAATTTGAATTTTTTCACAATAAAATGACTGTACACGCACTCATTGGACATTTTGCGGGTATGAATTATAAATGTGATATTATTGAGAATTGTGGTTTATTTGTATTAAAAATTGAATCGAAGTATATAAATTGTTGATTTAGAAGTTTGGTGAATTTTAGGATAAATTTTTGAAAAATATTAGGTATTCCTGCCCTAGGAAAAATGCCAAGTGGCAAGTAAATTGATGAATAGTGATAGAAATAAATATCAAATGGATATGCAAATTCGTATAATGGCAATAAGGTTTAATGTCAAATGTCATTGAAAATTGGGAGAAAATTGGATTAGAAATTAGAGACAAATGGACCAAGCAACTAAGTGTTATTTAGTATAAACCATTTGAGTGGAAGGTGTCATGACAAGTGTCATAACACCCACCAAGTTTTTAAAACCCACCTAATTGCCTATGTGAAAGACAACTTCGTTGTCTTTCATTTCACTAAACACATTTTAATCTTCCTCACTCTTCTCTCCTTGTACGAAACTCTTACTATCCTCCACCAAGTGATTTTTGACCGTAATCTTATACTAGCCACTTCAATACCTTGTTATCCTCCTCTTATTGATTCATGCTTCAATGATGATGATCATGTATGTGGAGGAGCTAGGGTTTCTTGGTGATTTGAAGAAAATGAAGCTAAATAAGAAAGTATAAGCATGAACTTTTCTTGATTTGTTGAAGGAAGCATATTTCACGATAGTTAAAGGATAATGGACATAAAATGGTGATTTATGTATGTAACATCCCATCACCGATGGGAAGGGTATATTGGTAAATTGTGACGAGCTAGGAATTGATTGCATATTTTTTGATTTGTTCATTCATTTGGCCTCTAATTTTAGAGGAATGAGGCATTTTGCACATGCACATATATGTACATGCATTCATGACATTTCCCGGCATTTATTTGTGAATATGATGTGATTTGTGAATT
>JANVCQ010010551.1:0-13124 GCA_025531925.1 Erythroxylum plowmanianum | reverse complement strand
TCCATAACAAAAGTTAGGTTGATCAGTCCAAACATTATTATAGGATTGAGAATATGAATTATAAAAGAAATTACTTCCGTCCATAATTCTTTTTAAACACGAAACAAAAAAATGAACAGATCACAAAATAACAGGAAAGAAATCAATTACGAATAAATATATACAAAACACCAATTAACGCACAAACAAAAACTAAAACATCGCACTCCCTAGCAACGATGCCAAAATTTGACCGCGTGTTATTTCGCTAGTCAAAATAAAATAACTAGACTATTACTGTAGCAGTGGCGAGTCTAGGTCAATCCCATAGAGAGTGTGTGTAAAGTTTAAGGAATGAAATTAACTAGTATTTAGGAAAAAGGGGGGTTTTGGATTTTGAAAGATGAAAATAAAATAAAACTAACTAATAAAAACAAATTCAAGAAAACATGTAAAAATGATAAAAGTGGGGACTTCAGTAGGGACCCGGTTCTTTGGTTCAATCTCAGTCTTCACCCTGACTAAGCATATTTTATTAATTTGTTGTTCTTTAACCTCTCCTAGAAATTATTAATCGTGGGTTAATAATTAACCCGAGTTTTCCCTTAAGTTTTGTTTAATCAAGATACGATCGTTAATTAAACCTAACCACCGAATAACTTAGGATACGATCTCTAGATTTAATTAGGCAGCAGCATTACGAATTAGGAAAATCGATTAATCAAGGCAACAACCACATACGATGTGTCATTTAACCTAGGTCATGTTATCCCTAATGATTACGAATCATTAGTCACTACACGTGAATTTCAACATAACAATTACAGATTATAACGAAATTCTAGCAATGGGTTTGAAATTAACGATTCAATGAACACATTAAAATCATCAAATCACAATACCCAATGGGTTCATACACAAATAACCGAATAATCACGAAAATTTGATTATCCATACACAATACCCAAATCAATTAAAATAGAATAACATAATCAATTCCTAATGAGAGAAAGAAACAACAAAATAATAATAAAAATACTTAACCCGGGTTATCGGTGTCAATTTTACCTCCGAACCAGTGTCGAGATGCCTAGCTCTTCATGGGTATTTTCCAAAAAATTGTTTTTGCCCCCATCTTCATGCCTAGCCAAAAAATCCCTTTGTTTTGCTTCACTGCCTACTCAACAATGCAGCCCTCACTATTTCTTGTTGTCTCCACTGTAGCTGATGGGACAATTAAGTTCGCAACTCCTTAAATCCTTCTCCAAGCATCTGCTGTCTACTGCACTTTTGAGTAAAACGTTGTGCCTCCTGCGTTCCAGCCACAAGCCGCAAGCCACACCATCTAAGCCTCCACACCAGTGCCAGCGCCTAGAACTTCCCCAATCTCTGCAGCTGCCTCCTGTTTTCTTCTATTGTGGCGTGCCCCCTACTATAGCTGATTGGACGAATAAGGGTCTATGTCAACTTGAATCCTCTTGCTCCCTGCGTGCGTGCTCTTCTCTTTGTAGCTTCTCTGCACCAGCGCCAAGCCACCAGCAGCAGCTCGCCAGCGTCTAGATGCCCATGCCAGCTGCGTCTCCAACCCTCTCCTGGTCCTTGTTTTTTTTCTTTTTCTGCTATAGCTTCGTCCCTGCTCCTTTAATTTTTGTTTGTGCCTGCAAACATAGCCATTGTTTTTTTTGTTTTTTGTTTAAATTACTTGCATTAAACTTTTTCTTCTTCTTTATCTTCCAATTTTCGTCTTTTAATTTTCTTTGTCCACTCCATGAAGACAAGCGAGTATTGATCTTCAGAAAATGTCCCAAATGGAGTGTTTTTGACTCACTTTAATTTCTTTTCTTCCAAATTGTACCTAAAATCAAATATAAGTTAAAGTGAGTACCTTAAGCATTTTTATGTCAATAATCACTAAGTGTAAATGATAAAATATATCAACAATTAAACACATATCAGGTTTATGGAAACAAACTCAGAGCTTATGTGATAGATAATATGGAGCAAACTATAAAATAGGTAAGCAATTTCAAATTTAGCTTCAAATGAGATAAAAGGCTATTTAAGGTCATGTTTAGTTATCATTTATATGCTCTTTGGCAGGAGAGAAAATCTTCCTAAATTAATGAAATATCTCTAGCTTTATGCACAATAACTATTTCTAGATAAGAGGTATAATTTTTGCCTATGATGTTAGTAAACTACTCAGCACTGAAATGACTCTTAGATGGATTGTTCTTTGACTTATGTGTCTATTTTTGACCTGAATTTGCTTTAATATTCTTCTTTTGTTTCTTAAACTTAACTCAAGTTTTAGGTTTCTTATTATATGTTTCCAAGCATTCGTGCCTTATGGAACTATTTTTTGGAAATTAAATTAATTATATTTCTAAAAGAATAAGGCTAGGCCTTGAGGAATTATGTACAAGCTAATTAGTTATATTCCATGTAACTAACTAACAATCCACGATTACAAGGCTAGAGATACATTTAAAAGATCAATGTATAACCATTGATGTTTTTGGAATTATTCCTTGAAATGAATTGAGACTTCCTTTAACTTCCTTAGGAGTTGTTCTAATACCTATTATGGTAGTCCTTTATATAAAAGGTAGTAAATTGGACCTAAATTATCGACTTTATAGTCATCATCTACTTGAATTGGAAATATGGGAACTTTAATTTTGATTTCGAGCTCTTCTAATATGATCAGTAATCCCCTAATATGCCTTGTTTTCTATTTTAAGCTCTCTTGTCCACTGAATGATATTATTATCTAAAGTATATTAGTCTAACTTTAAGCCTTTATGAATTTTATTATTTCTTTCTCTCTATACTACACAAAAAATGTATGTAAAAGTTGTGCTAAATATACTAGAGTCTTTGCCTAGCCTTTTGATGCAACTATAGCCCTTTCAATAACTAATATCCAATAATTCACATTACAAACAATGTTTAGTTTTTGCTGGATTTTAAACCATATGACCTGAAAGTAGCAACATTAAGAAAAGCGAGGGATTATTTCTAGAAGAAGTTGGAAAAGGTTGTATAATTGTTTTGTGGTCCTTCCATATCTGCCTCTTATCCACAGTCTGAGTTTAATAACTAGCTAGTAGGTAGCTGATACTTAAGTGCAATGGATTTGGAATAGATTAAATCACACCTGCGAGATCTAAAAATTTACAATGAGGATTTATTGGTGAAGACTTGTGATTTATCCAATAACCAGATTAACCAATTAGAGATGATAGGGATGGGATCATAGTTTAGTAAGTTTGCTATAATTAGACCCATACCTGTACGGTCGCAACACCAAAAGTATCCTTACACCATCTCAGTAACTTTAGAATTATAAGAAACTCTCATTCTTAAAGTATTCAAGTCATTTCTCATATAAAATAGTCTAATGTTACACTAATTATCAAACTAGAACTAGGAGTCTTGGCCATTTCCAATTTGCCTTTTTGAAGTATAAATATATGGTTCTTCTTGTTCTTAGCATTTTAGTAAGGGACTGAGAGTTTTCTTTTTCTTACTTTCCTTTAAACTTTAGAAGCTCGAGTTACCTAAATAATATACATGTTACCACTTGACCAATATTACTTCTTCATCATTGAATAATCTCTAAATTTTCTTTGTCATCAACATATGGTTCATTACTTTGAATGAAACCATACCTATCCCTCCCTCTTGCTTTCGACAATAGACTTTTGACTATTTAATTTTGGCTTTATAAGGTTATTCATGTGATTTGTCCATAAATATCTCTTAATAAGCCTTTATGCTTCTTTAATCAATCTACTTAGGAAGATTAAATGAGTATACTAGTGACTGTGCAAGTTTATGAGGATTGATTTAACTAGCTAATTCTTCTAGTTAATGGAAGGAATTTTTTCTAAGAAGATATCTTCCTTTTGATAGCTTTTATCACGTGACTATACTCCAAGTATTTAGGTTTCAATACACAAGAAGTATAAGGATCATGTCTTGTAGTATATAAGGTTATCATTCCCACGAGGATTATGCAAGGTTAAAAATTTAAATCCTAACTTTGTCTAAGGTAACAAGAAATTGATTTGAATACAAATAAATAGCAGAATTTGAAGCAAATAATAAAACGAAGCAAATAATCCAAACCAACAATGAGCTGCTAATATGATTAGGGTTTTGATTAAGATAGAACACTTAGGACTCATTCTTTCCTTATTTTATTTCCTTTACTATTTTTGACCCAATTGTATGCTTGATCCTAGATTTCCTAAGGTATTGGTATTCTCTATCAAGATCTAATCAATTAACCCTAATTGAATTTGAAAATTCCTTATTTGTAAGCTCTTACTTCATAAATCTATTCCTAACATTTTCATTTAGACCTGAAGTTATCTAATAGATAATTAAGTTCTTACATAAGATATCTCTTCAAATGATTGTCAACTTGAAAATTGCAAGACTATTAAACCGCTAACTCTTATTGTACAATATAATCTAATTACTTTTGACTCACTCTCTCGATTTATTGTCAAGTACGAGCATGCACAATTATAACAAACACCAGAATATGTATTAAAATCAATAATAATCAAAGTTACAAAATAATTCCAGAATAAATCCTAATATAAAATTTAGAACTTCATGAACATGTTTAACATCTTTCAATTTAGATTACACATTAAGAATAATGAAATAACTAGGAAAAGAAGAAAAACTTTATTAGAGACTTGAATTGGAAAGTTGGAATTCCTATATGTTCTTCTTGATCTCCCTTGTTTTATCCACTTTTTTATATTGACTGCTACCTTTTTTTGTGTTATTTCACATCCTTAAATAATGTATTATGGGCTTATTGGTGTAACTAAGGTTGGCCTACTTTGACCGGTTCCAAAAATAGCCCCAAACCCTAAAACAGATGAAAAATCTCACACTTGGAAAATGTCTATCATGATGGTGACATGGGTATCACGATCGTGACCTTGGAAATTTTCCTTCTATCATGATCATGACATGGGTGTCATGATTATGACCCTAGCCATGTAGCCCCATACATCCTTGTTCTTCAATGATCTGGTTTCCAACATTAACAAACACTTCAAACACCTCAAGAAATATAAAATTAAGTTTAATATCATGCTCTAAACCACACAACCACTTAGAATATAAACAAACACATATAATAAAACAATTCTAACGCTACACATACAACAATCATCTAATAAACACCTAAAATATACTAAACTCCTAGGAGAACATATTATGAACTATACCTATCAATAGGTAACCCAAGATATATAAAGGGGATATGTTGTACTTGTATGATAGATATTTGATGTAACCTTTAATTTTATCAATGCTAATCTTCAGACTAGATATACCAAGGAAACACTTTTGAGACTCAACGATGGTCTTTAGGGAATTGGGATCATTACCATAAAGCAAGAGCAAGTCATTGCAAAATCCTTAAATGAAGATTTTAACTCGATCACATTTATGATGGAATTTAAAGGAGCTTATACTGTTGATGATTCCAATGAGCACTTCTATTGCCATTGTGAATATATAGGGGATAAGGGGTCCCCCTGTCTGATACCCTTTGCATCCTGGAATAGCGGAGTAGGTTCTCCATTGATCAAAGCATTGAAGGATGTAGTTTTTATACAATTTTGGATCTACAGGATAAACTGCTTAAGGAAAAAAATGCATAGAGACTATTCAATACAAACTGCTACTCTAGGGAAGTAAAAGCTTTGAATAGATCAATCTTTAATGAGAAAATATTGATTAAGAGCTTACTATTATGGTATTTGAACAACTTTTAAGATAGTAATATGTTATCCCCTATATTTCTTCCATTAAGGAAGGCCTTGTGACATAAATTAATAAAGGGTTTGAGAGCTTCTTTTAATCTTAAGGCTAAGAGCTTAACTATAATCTTATACACTATATTACAGTAGGAGATAAGGCGAAAGTCTTGCATGTCATTCAGATGCTCCTTCTTTGGAATGAGGTATAGGTAAGTCTTGTTTAGTTCCTTTAGCATCATCTTAGTCCTGAAGAATTCTAGTACACATTCCACTAACAAACCATAAGTAATAAACCAAATATTATAAAGAAAAAGGCATTAAAGCCATTAGTTTTAAAGCTAAATATAACCTACTTATTTTATTTCAGTTTCTATAAGCAAGAATGGTGTTAAAGAAAAATATTATACTTTTTCCTCCTTTATAAAGCCAATAGATTTTGGTTTTCTACATTAAAAGTGAATTGTAAAAACTTGATGCCTAGGTATGACTGTTTAGAGCTTAAAGTTTTTTTTTTTAATAGGTCACTGTAGTCGTCTGTATAACAATCCTCTTGACAAAATTTCAAGGCTTATTTATTGATCTTACTTGGACTTTAGTGTCTAAACAAGCCCTTCTTTTAAGGTCTTTTATTTCCTCTTTAACTACTTTCAACTCAATAGCCTGTTGAAATGCCTTGGATCTTATAACTTTTTTATTTATACCTTTCAAGACAATAATCTCAAACTCCTCAACTTGCAATAAAATGATATAAAGTCTAGGTAGAGCTCTAATAGGTTTAAGATAAGGCAAACATTTTATCTTTATGGTTAAATTATCAAAGGAAAAAGGTATAAGTTGTGTAAAGATAAAATTTGTTTAACCACTCATTTTTTTCTAACACTCTATCTAGCTTTTTCCTTATGAACCACTCCCTATTTCATTTTCTGCTTCATGTAAAGAATTAACTTATAAAGTCAAGATCTATCACTCCAATCTAATTGACCATAGGACTGAGCTCACCTTTGAGGTGTTTTATATTGACACTTTTGCCTTCATTTTCATTCATGGAAATAATGTAGTTAAGGTCAACAATTAGAAGCCAAGGAAACTATATTCCCCTTATATTGTTTTTAAGTCACTCTACATATTAGCTCTTTAAAATCTCAAATTTTAGCATATATAATTGAGATAAAGAGTTTGAGGACACAACTAGATTACAAATTATATAGGTGACATATTCTAAGCTGAATAGTTCAGTTACTTCGATTAAGGAAGGATTATAACCCACCATTACTCTTCCATTGAAGTGGTGAGAGTGGTTGGTAATGTATCTTGAGTTGTTACATAAAAAAATAAATTCCTTCTTTAGCTTTTCAAGTGTTATTTTTGTTTCTAAAAGTACAAATAAAATTAGCTTCTTTCTAAGTAAAATTAGCTTCTTCTCTAAAATAATATCTTTAAACCTTTCTTTTTTAAAACTATTGAGTTTCTTCGTATTCCATATTAATAAGGATATTGTCAATTTGAGTGGGAAGATCCCATAGTTTTTTTCTTCATACTAGATTTTCTTCCAAACATACTCTTTAAAGTGTTAGACACTATGATAAAGCCCTCATCTGTAGGATAAACATTCTCAACTATTTTAGGATTTACCTTAAGTCTTACAAAAGCATTTAGGACTATAATAACTTTAGATATGTTTGTGATATCATTTGAAGTCTGAATCCCCACTTTGTTTTGCTATGAGATAATAGGATCTTTATGAGAACTATTGGGAAATATAGGGATTTCATAATTGGACTCCCCAAAAGGTTTTTTCTTAAGTTTAATTCCACCTCCACTACTTTATCTTAAGCCTTTAACCATGTTGCATTGACTTCCTCATTCAATATTTCTTTGGAGTTAAAGTTTCAAACTATACGAATTTCAAAGAAATGCTTATTTTGAAAACCTTTCTTGTAGGTCTTTAAATCTTACTCTGGCTACTAGGTTTCTAATCAATAAGCCCTCTTCCAATAATCTTTCTATAAGAAGAGTTGATCTTAAAGCACACCTTTACATATCCAAGTCAATCTAATATAGCTATTTGAGAGTCTAACAAAAGAGGTTTACTTAAAGCACTGGCCAAGAAACTTAAACCTTTTAAGATCTAGTTTTCTAAAGGTAGGTTATGGAAACTGATTCATATTAGAATTATCTCAACATTGTTTCTGTCTAAGACCATACAAGGGTATCATTTTGAGGGAATATGAGCCTTCCTACCATATTCTAAAGGCCTTATTCTCAAATGCTTATGAGGTTAGCATCATTAGGTAATTTGAATATGAAGTAGTTATTTTCTATTAGAGAAGTTTTATTCGATCCCATTTTACCCTAATTAGGAGATATCCATGTATGGATTTAAGGGAATGATGATCTTTTGTCCAAGAAGAATCCTATAAGTGAGGAGGATCAAGTTGCTACTTCGACTTGTAGGATTTCTAGTGGCAGTGTAGCTACTCTATTACAACCAGTGCCTAAGTAGTGAGTGAGCTTACATTTCGCCTTTTCCTAATTGGTCTGAACTAAACTATTCCAAGGCTTAGATGAACCTTTAAAAAATTTTAATTGCTTTTCCTTTGACTATCGAATGGTTAAAAGTAATAAAGTGTTCATCTAAAATAAAAGAGAAGTTTGCCTCAAGCACTAAGGGATTTATGACATGTTGGCCACTAGAAAGGCAGTGTTCTGACACTATAGAGGCTACTTGGATTGAGGCATTACAAAGTTTCAAAATGGCCTCACAAGGGGAAATCCCTCTAAAAGGGAAGTAAAAAAGATCTTGACTATATAAACTTAACCAAAAATAACAATATAAAAGTGATGGCTACAGGAAAGAGGGGAAACAAATTACTAAAATACCCTTCAATCTAAGAGCAAATATAGTTATAAGTTTACTACCATACAGTCTATTAGAGTTCTAGACTCCTCTGGATTCTTTTCACCCAATGCTCCATCATTTGCTGCATCTACAAAAACCTTATCTATAAGAAATAATCCTTTATAGAAATATTGGATAAGGTGTTGCTATGTGATATTTTGTTAGGGACAGCTAGCACACAACTTTTTGAAACACTACCAATATTCGTAGAGGGATTCTCCATAAAGTTTCTTTACCCTAAAATTTTCTCTCCATGATGCTACATCCTTTAGTGAAAATGGAAAAAGCTCTTAACATGAATTGCTTTTCCATCATCCTTAGAGGTTTCATACTAAGACAAACTACATCGAGATCCTTAAAATGCTTATAACATCCTAACCTACAAGATCTTGAAAATTAGGTAAAAGATGTACCAAAGCAAAGTTAAATTTAAAAGTAATATGATTAGCAAAATTTGGGAATGTAATGCATAGAGGTCTTTAGGTTAGGTATGAGGTAGCCAACTTCCTTAGAGTTCTTAGATTAGCTATAGCTTCTTCCAAATCAATTCCTTATTCTATTCCTTGAGTTATTGTGTTCTCCCTATCACAATATTCTTTCAATCTCTAGGTCAAATTTCAAAGGATCTTGAAGAGTTGATGTAGTCATTACCATGCACAAACATTAAAAAGCATAAAAAGAGTAAGAAAATAGATTAATCTAAGCAATAATTACACAAGCTTAAATTATTTAACTTATGCTATGTTATCTCTAATGATGCCCAATTATTAGTTTGCATTTGAATTTGATTAATAACAAATACAAATTGTAATCAAGATTCTGGCAATAAGTCCATACATGAATTATATAGTAAGCCTTATCTAAGTCATTCATATATAAATCCTAAACTTTAAACACTAAATATCATAATCAATCCTAAAAGAGAGTTAGGAACAACATCATTAAGCTTAATTAATGCATAAGCATTTTAATCAACCTTGATATCCCCTTTGAAGCATAAGGAAGAAGATTAGATGCAAATAACTCTTCAAAAAGTGAGGAATCTGCATTCTTTGGTCTCAAATTTGTATATATTCTAATTAGGCTCTTAATTTTCCTTTTATACTTCAAAATTAAAGTTACACGATTATACACAAAAGTGTAGGTGACCATGTATGTTAATTTTCCAGAAATTAAGATGTTAACTCGTTCACAGTTAAAGACATGTATGCATGTCAATGGCCCGTCCTGGGCTTGGCTTGATCAAGGGCTGGCCAACTTGTGGGTCGACTTGTGACTGGATGGGCCGCAAGTATATTTTTGAAAAAATTCAAAAATGATGTTGTTTTGCACAAAATGACATCATTTTTTAAGTTTTTGTCCGGCCACAGGCCGAGCTACTCTGGCCCATGCATGGCCTAGTTTGGACCGTAGACCACCTGTGACCCTAAAAACTGGGCCGAAATTAGGTCGAGCCAGCCAAAATTTACATCCCTAGAAACATGGACAAGATAGATGTTCATATAACTCACTTATAAGGACATGTAGGTCTCCACATTGGCATGTAGTTCATAAACCTGGTTGAGGCAACGTCTTTGATAAATTATTATTTAATTATATTTATATACCCATATTTAATATGTTTTGCTTGTTATTTGAGAGTTTTATGGTACTTTTAGTACTTTTTATCCTTCACGTATGCTCTTAGGTGATAATTGTCTTCATAGACAAAAAGGAGAAGAATTTAGGCAAAGTAAAGGCATAAAATGAAAGAATTTAAGCAACTTTAGAGATACACATGGTTATGTATAGGGACCATGTAAGTCACTATAAACATGTGAAGCTTTGACGATGCTATTTATACCCATGTAAGGATATATGCCCATGTATGTGACATACATTACCATGTATGTAGCCTATCTAAACTTCTACGAAGGTGTAAAGTCATAACTTAGAGGGTATTTTGAGTTACATGGCCACCGACAAGTCCATGGATATTCTAAAAAGCCTATTTTTCCTATAAAAGGAAGTTATCAATAGAGCTGGGTAGTAAAAATTTTGGGAGTCAGATTAGACACCAAAAAAAGAAAAGAAGAAGCAGTTCTAAATAGAGAACGAGGAGCATATGAAGATTACATCATGAGATTCAATAGAGAGAAAACTTTGATCTAAATTTCAAGAAAACTTCATTAGAAATAAAAGGGGGATATTGATTATAGATTCTTTTATTTCTAAAATTGTTCTTCTAAATACTTGATGGTAGAATAATTTTCTATATTTACTAACTAACTTTTTTAGTGCCTAAGTGTGATGAATCTAAGTCCGGATAGATAATATGATATAGTCTTTTATTTAATACAATTTTATTGATTGACTTATGTAGATTTAACTATATGTTTATATTCTTGAACTAATATTTTTACAATATTAGTCTAATGACTGATTTCATATGATTGAGATTGAGAAATGATTTCACATGATTGAGATTGAGAAATACTTTCATTTAAATAGATTGACCATAATTGGAAGGAGCTGCATGCAAACCTAGAGATAGGTCGACATAAATTCTTTGGATTAAGGTTAAACCTAATAGTGAAATTCATAAATCAAGTAATGCAATCTTAGGGGTTTTGCTAAAAAGAGATTTCTATTAATCAATCCAGGATTAGTTGTTAATAGTCTTGAGAAAGATATTAACATAAGATAAGAATTTCTACAATTTAATATTTAACAATTTAATTTCATGATAAAGGGTTAATGCTTAAGATATCTTAGGGAGTTTCATCACCTAAGCATTACTTGTTTCATATAGTTTAATCATAATGCTTTCTTCATCCTAGTTTATTATTGTGTTAAACCTTGTTGTTTAGTTTCATTTTAATTAAATCCATAACCTAATTTGGTAGTTAGATAATAAAAAATTGGTTAATACTAATACTTACAGTCCTTTTGGGATTAAACGTACTTGCCAGTGTTGACTACAAGTACATTGTGCATTTATAGTTAAAATTTATAATATCATAAGGACACAAAATTCAAGTTTTTGACACTGTTGTCAGGAACTATAATATTATGAAAGCTTAGCTTTTATTAATCTAGCCATTATTACTTATTTTATTTTTTTTTCTAATTCATTTATTTATTTTATTAACTATTTGGTTTTCTCATTATTCTCAATTTCAAGGTTAATTTAACACCTACGGTAATCCATTGAACTTAGTAGATAAAGATCTAGAGATTAAAAGAATAGTTTGTAGAAATCTCCATATAACCCAACTTTGAGAGTTCGAGTTAGATCGACAGATAGAGGACTTCAAAGGTCAAATTAATATCCAAGACTTAGGAACTATGGCATACTAAGCAAGAACTAGGGTTGATTACATTAGATGGACTTAACGGGGAGAAGAATCTAGCATTGTGAGATCAACCATTAATGCCAATAATTTTGAGATTAAACCAAGTATCTTTCATATGGTGCAATAATCTATTTAATTTGATAGGTTACAGGATGAGGATCCTAATGCACATATCTCAAACTTTCTGGAGATTTGTGTCATCTTGAAAGAAAATGTTGCCATTAACGATGCAATAAGATTGAGATTATCCCTATTTTAATCAAGGACTAGGGAGAAGCAGTTGTTGAATTATTTGCCTAGATCATCACTTACTACATGGGACTAAGTAGCAAAGAAGTTTCTTTTCAAGTATTTCCTGCTAACAAAGACTGTCAAAATTAAGAATGACATCTCCTCTTATTCGCAGGATGACTCAGAGACATTATATGACATAGGGGAGAGGTTTAAGGAGATGTTGAGGAAATGCCTACATAATGTTCTACCATTGTGGGGGAAAATTTATACCTTTTATAATAGGCTAAATCATATTACAAGGAAAATGGTAGATGCAGTATGTAGTGCCCCCTTACTGCAAGGTACACACCAAGATGCCTAGAGGTCATTCCGGTACATATCCTATGATAAAAGCGAGCTACGTTTAATCACTACATTCACTTCATAAGGCATCATATCATTATTCACTTAAAAAGCATCATAAGGAATCGCAATTCTTTTTTTTTATCAACTGTTCCTCATTTCATTTCTCAAAATTGAAAGTCTACATTGAGTCTTTCAACCTTTACTACATGTACATGAACAAAACCTAGGACAAAAGTACTACATGAAAAAGGAAAATATAACAAATCTATCTAAGCCATTCAAAAATCCCAGCTGACTGACCTTTGAGCCATGACTTCTCTTGCCAACTCAGAATCTACACAGCAGTAGAGTCCCTCAGTAGCTAAAGTCGTCTCTCAGTCCTAAAAAGACAATGTTGCTATTTTGGTGAGTTTGTGAACTCAATGAGGTAACCATCATCGATGGTTCACTCGATTCATGTAGCACATCATTTCACATAACATATAATCACATTGTTGCATATTTGATCACATTTCACAATTTCACTTAAGCATAGGC
>JANVCQ010010498.1:0-13128 GCA_025531925.1 Erythroxylum plowmanianum | reverse complement strand
AAGAAAGTAGTACAGATAGCCTGCAGAGGCTAAGTGTGAAAGAATACTGACTGTAAGAGACCTAAAGAGGCTCGGAGTAAAAGAATACTTGTAGCATTTGAGAAGTAGTGAAATCATATAAAGACATCTGAGGACTGGACGTAGCCCATGGCTTGGGGTGAACCAGTATAAAAATTACTGTGTCAACTTCTCTCTATCCTCATCTCTCTTATTGTTCAAAGATTCAATTTTACTAAGTTTTTCAAACAAGTTTTTGAAGAATACGATCAACTTTGAATTTCAGTAGTTCTTGTGAAAAAGAAAAAGTTTTTTTTAACAAAAATGTTTTCGAAGAGTTTTCGAAAAAGGGGAATGCACAATTCAACCCCCCTTCTTGTGCATTCATATATTGTATAAGAAGCCTTGTACTAACGTGTGATTCACTTCATCAATATTGTAATTATTTATATGTATAACTTGTCTCAAAAGGTGACTCCATTAATGATCACAATGGCTAGATTTGGTGGTTTTGATAGAGACGGTATGAAGGTAACCATTTTTTTTCTTGCTCGATAAAGAAATATTGATCCTTAGATAATTGCATTCTTTAATGCATGTACTTACTATTGTGATTTATTTTTATGTTTAGGGTTAAATAGTTAGAGGTTTAATGTAAGTCTTATATTTTAGGTGTTAGGATTTAGATATTAGGATTAATGATTTAGGATATATATTGGATATAGTATTTAGGATTAAAGTTTAAGGTTTTGGTATAGGATGTAGGACGTAAGATATAGGTCTTAGCTATTAGGATTTAGACTTTAGTGTTTAGGAATAAATTTTAAGGTTTAGGTTACCAGCCATAGGTCTTAGGTATTAAGATTTAGGATTTGGGGTTTAGTATTTAGGATTAAAGTTTAAGGTTTAGGTTTAGGATGTATATTGTAGGTTGTTGATTGAGGGATAACACTTAACTAGATTAGCTTATATTATGTTATTCACTCTTTTCTTTACCCATTTGACTCATAACATCTTCAATATGAAACTATGATCAGTGTAGTTCTTCCAGGATTGCCTTGGACTTGGTCGTCTTATCTCTAAAAAAGGAATTTGTTTCCACCAGTTCCTAGATATGGTGATCCTTGAAAAATGTAATCTAACAATTGGTAAGTTTAATTATCATATTTTTGCAGCATAAAAAACCTTTGCTTTACTATTATAGCTTGTCCCAGAAGATGACTCCATTAATGATGACAATGGCTAGATTTGGTGGTTTTAATAGAGATGGTATGAAGGTAACCATTTTTTATCCTCCTTGGTAAAGAAATATTGATTATTTGATAATTGTATTCCTTAGCGTATGTAATTACTGTTGTGAATTATTTTTAAGTATAGGTTAAAGGGGTAGAGGTTTAACGTAAGTTTTACACTCTAGCTGTTAGGATTTAGATATTAGGATTTAGGATTTAGGATTTATATTGGATATAGTATTTAGGATTGAAGTTTAATGTTTAGGGGTAGGATGTAGGTTGTCGGATATAGGTCTTAGCTTTTAAGATTTAGGGTTTAGTGTTTAGGATTAAAGTTTAAGGTTTAGGTTATAGGTTATAGGTCTTAGGTATTAGGAATTAGGAATTAGGATTTAGTATTTAGGATTAAATTTTAAGGTTGCAGGTTTAGGATGTATATTGTAGGTTGTTGATCGAGGTATAGCACTTAACAAGGTTAGTTTATATTGTTTTATTATCTCTTTTCTTTACCCATTTGATACATAACATCTCAATAAGCAACTATGATCAGTGAATTCTTTTAGGTATGCCTTAAATTTGACCATCTTATCTTTGAAAAGGCAATGGCTTCTGCCATTGCCTACAAATGATGATCCTCAGAAAATGTAATCCAACAATTGGTAAGTTTAATTATCATATATTATAGAACACAAAATATTTGCTTCAATATTGTATTTATTTATATGTATAATTTGTCCCAGAAGACGACTCTGTTAATGACGACAACGACTGGATTTGGTGATTTTGATAGAGATGGCATTAAGGTAACCTTTTTTTGTACTGCTTTGTAAAGAAATATCGATCCTTACATAATCACATTCCTTAATGCTTGTACTTATTGTTGCGATTTATTTTTTTATTTAGGGTTAAAGAGTTAGAGGTAACGTAAGTTTTATACTTTCGGTGTTAGGATTTAGATAATAGGATTTAGGATTTAGGATGTACATTGGATATAGTGTTTAGGATTAAAGTTTAAAGTTTAGGTGTAGGATGTAGGATGTAGGATGTAGGATATAGGTCTTAGCTATTAGGATTTAGAGTTTAGTGTTTAGGATTAAAGTTTAGGGACTAGGTTATAGGTCATAGGTCTTAGGTATTAGGATGTAGGATTTAGGATTTAATATTTAGGATTAAAGTTTAAGGTTTAGGTTTAGGATTAGGATGTATATTGTAGGTTGTTGATCAAGGGATAACACTTAACAAGATTTGTTTATATTAGGTTATTAGCTCTTTTCTTTACCCATTTGATACATAACATCTTCAATAAGCAACTATGATCAGTGAAGTTGTTTCAGGTATGCCTTGAGCATGGGCATCTTATCTCTGAAAGAGGAATTGGTTTCTACCAGTGCCTAGAAATGGCGATCCCTGAAAAATGTAATTCAATAATTGGTAATTGTAATTATCGTATTTTACAACACACAAAACCATTCCTTTAATATTGTAATTATTTATATGCATAACTTGTCTGGAAGACGACTCCGTTACTAATGGTAATGGCAGGATTTGGTGGTTTTGATAAAGATGGTGTAAAGGTAACTATTTTTTTTCCTGCTTAGTAAAGAAATATAGATTCATAGACAATTGCATTCCTTAAAGCCTGTACTTACTGTTGTTATTTATTTTTCATTATAGGGCCAAAGGATTAGAGGTTTAGCGTAACTTTTATACTTTAGGTGTTAGGATTTAAATATGAGGTTCTAGGATTTAGCATATATATTGGATATAGTATTTACGATTAAAGTTTAAAGTTTAGGTGCAGGATGTATGTTATAGGATATAGGTCTTAGCTATTAGGATCTCAGTTTAGTGCTTAGGATTAAAGTTTAAGCTTTAGGTTATAGGTTATAGGTTATAGTTCTTAGGTATTAGGATTTAGGATTAAGTATTTAGGGTTAAAGTTTAAGATTTATGTTTAGGATGTATATGTTGTTGATTGAGGGATAGCCCTTAACGAGGTTAGTTTATATTGCATCATTAGCTCTTTCCTTTACCTATTTGATACATAACACCTTCAATAAGAAACTGTGATTAGTGAAGTTCTTTCAGGATAGCCTTGGGCTTGGCCATCTTATCTCTGATAGAGGAATTGGTTTCTACCAATTCTTAGAAATGGCTATCTAGGAAAAATGTAATCCAACAATTGGTAAGCGTAATTATCATATTTTGTAGCACACAAAACGTTCACTTTAATATTGTAATTATTTATATGTATAACTTGTCCTAGAAGACGACTCCATTAACGATGACAATGGCTGGATTTGGTGGTTTTAATAGAGATGGTATAAAGGTAACCATCTTTTGTCTTGCTTAGTGAAGAAATATTGATTCTTAGATAGTTGCATTCCTTAAAACATGTACTTATTGTTGTGATTTATTTTTAAGTACAGGGTTAAAGGATTAGACGTCTAGCGTAAGTTTTATAAAAGGATTAGAGGTTTAGCGTAAGTTTTATACTTTAGGTGTTAGGATTTAAATATTAGGACCTAGGATTTAGGATGTATGTTGGATATAGTATTTACTATTAAAGTTTAAAGTTTAGGTGTAGGATGTAGATTGTAGGATATAGGTCTTAGCTATAAGGATTTAGAGTTTAGTGTTTAGGATTAAAGTTTAGGGTTTAGGTTACAGGTTATAGGTTAAGGATTTAGGATTTAGTATTTAGGCTAGATTATATTGTGTTATTAGCTCCTTTCTTTACCCATTTGATACATAACATCTTCAATAAGCAACTATGATTAATGAAGTTGTTTTAGGTATGCCTTGAACATGGCCATCTTATCTCTAATAGAGGAATTGGTTTCTTCCAGTGCCTAGAAATGGCGATCCTTGAAAATTGTAATTCAACAATTTGTAAGTCTAATTATCGTATTTTACAACACACAAAACCATTCCTTCATCATTGCAATTATTTATATGTATAACTTGTCCAGAAGTTGACTCTGTCACTAATGACAATGCCTGGATTTGGTGCTTTTGATAGAGATGGTGCGAAGGTAACCAGTTTTTGTCTTGCTTAGTAAAGAAATATTGATTCTTAGATAATTGCATTCCCTAAAGCATGTACTTACTATTGTGATTTATTTTTAAGTATAGGGTTAAAGGATTAGAGGTTTGGTGTAAGGTTTATGCTTTAGGTGTTAGGATTTAAATGTTAGGATCTAGGATTTAGGATATATATTGGATATAGTATTTAGGATTAAAGTTTAAAGTTTAGGTGTAGGATGTATATTATAGGATATAGGTCTTAGCTATTAGGATTTAGGGTTTAGTGTTTAGGATTAAAGTTTAAGGTTTAGGTTATAGGTTATAGGTTATGATTTAGGATATAGGATATAGGATTTAGGATTTAGTATTTAGGATTAAAGTTTAGGATTTATGTTTAGGATGTATATTATAGGCTGTGATTGAAGCATAGCCCTTAACGAGGTTAGTTTATTTTGTGTTATTAGCTCTTTTCTTTTCCCATGTGATACATAACATCTTTAATAAGAACCTATGATCAGTGAAGTTATTTTATGTATGCCTTAGACTTGACCCTCTTATCTTTGAAAGAGGATTTTGTTTCTACCAGTGCCTAGAAATGATGATCTTTGAAAAATGTAATCCAATAATTTGTAAATGTAATTATCGTATTTTATAGAACACAAAACCATTGCTTCAATATTGTAATTATTTTATGTGTAACTTTTCCTAGAAGATGACTCTGTTAATGATGACAATGGCTGGATTTGGGGGTTTTGATAGAGATGGTATGAAGGTAAGCTTTTTTTGTTTTGCTTGGTAAAGAAATGTTGATTCTTAGATAATTGCATTCCTTAAATCATGTACTTACTATTGCATTCCAAATTCTTAGATATTAGGATTTAGGATTTGGGATATATACTGGATATAATATTTAAGATTAAATTTTAAAGTTTAGGTGTACGATATAGTTTATAGGATATAGGGCTAAGCTATTAGGATTTAGTTAGTGTTTAGGATAAAGGTTTAAGGTTTAGGATAAAGGTTATAAGTCTCATGTATTAGGATTTAGGATTTAGGATTTAGGATTTAGGATTAAAGTTTAAGGTTTAGGATTAGGATGTTGATTGAGGGACAACACTTAGCAAGGTTAGTTTATATTGTGCTATTAGTTGTTTTCTTCATCCAATTGATACATATCATCTTCAATACGCAACTATGATTAGTGAAGTTGTTTCAGGTATGCCTAAGACTTGGCCATCTTATCTCCAAAAGGGGAATTGGTTTCGACCTCTGTCTAGAAATGGCAGTTCTTGAAAAATGTAATCCAACAATTCGTAAGTGTAATTATCATATTTTACAGCACATAAAACCTTTTCCTCAATATTATAATTATTTATATGTGTAACTTGTCCAAAAAGACGACTCCATTAATGATGGCAATGGCTCGATTTGGTTGTTTGGATAGAGATGGTATGAAGGTAACCATTTTTTTTCTTACTTGGTTGAATCTTAGAGAATTGCATTCCTTAAAGCATGCACTTACTATTGTGATTTATTTTTAAGTATAGTGTTAAAGGGTTAGTGGATTAACGTAAGTTTTATACTTTAGGTGTTAGGATTTAGATATTAGGATATAGTATTTCGGATTAAAGTTTGAAGTTTAGGTGTAGGATGTAGGTTATAGGACATAGGTGTTAGCTATTAGGATTTAGGGTTTACTGTTTAGGATTAAAGATTAAGGTTTAGGTAGATTATAGGTCTTAGGCATTAGGTTTTAGGATTTAGGATATACGATTTAGGATTTAGTAGTTAGGTTTAAAGTTTAAGGTTTAGGTTTAGGATGTATATTGTAGCCTGTTGATGAGGGATAACACTTAACGAGGTTAGTTTATATTGCGTTGTTGGCTCTTTTCTTTAACTATTTGATACATAACATTTTCGATAAGCAACTATGATCACTGAAGATGTTTCAGGAATGCCTCAGACTTGGCCATCTTATCTTTGAAAAAGGAATTGGTTCCTACCAATGCCTAACAATAGCAATCCTTTAAAAATGTAAGGAAACGATTAGTAAGTGCAATTATCATATTCTGCAGCACATAAAACCTTTGCTTCAAAGTTGTAATTACTTATATATGTAACTTGTCCAAAAAAATGGCTCCGTTAATGATGACAATGGCTGGATTTGGTAGTTTTGATAGAGATGTTATAAAGGTAACCATTTTCTGTTTGTTGTGATTTAGTTTTAAACATAAGGTTAAAGGGTTAGAGGTTTAACCCAAGTTTTATACTTTAGGTGTTAGGATTTAGATATTAGGATTTAGGATTTAGGATATATATTGGATAAAGTATTTAGGATTAAATTTTAAGGTTTAGGTGTAGGATGTAGGTTGTAGGATATAGGTCTTAGCTATTAGGATTTAGGGTTTAGTGCTTAGGATTATTGTTTAAGGTTTAGGTTATAGGTCATAGGTATTAAGATTTAGGATTTAGGATTTAGCATTCTAGATTAAAGTTTAAGATTTAGGTTTAAGATGTATATTATAGGTTGTTAACCGAGGGATGGTATCTAACGAGGTTAGTTTATATTGTGTTTTTAACTTTTTTCCTTACTCATTTGATACATAACATCTGCAACAAGCAACGATGATCAGTGAAGTCATTTCAAGTAAGCCTTGAACTTGGCCATCTTATCTTTGAAAGAGGAATTGGTTTCTACTAGTTCTTAGAAATGAGGATCCTTGAAAAATGTAATCCAATAATTTGTAAGTGTAGTTATCATAATTTACAACGCTTAAAATCGTTGCTTTACTTTTGTAATTATTTATGTATATAACTTGTCCCAGAAGATGTCTCCATTAACGATGACAATGGTTGGATTTGGTGGTTTTGATAGAGATGGTATGAACATAACCATTTTTTGTCTTGCATGGTAAAGAAATATTGATTCTTAGATAAAAACGTTCCTTAAAGCATGTACTTACTATTGTGATATATTTTTAAGTATAGGGCTAAAAGGTTAGTGGTTTAACTTAAGTTTTATACTTTAGGTATTAGGATTTACATAGTAGGATTTAGGATTTAGGATATATACTAGATATAGTATTTAGGATTACAGTTTAAATTTTAGGTGTAGGATGTAGGTTATAGGATATAGGTATTAGCTATTAGGATTTAGGATTTAGTGTTTAGGATTAACGTTTAAGATTTAGGATCTAGATTACAGATCTTAGGCATTAGGTTTTAGGATTTAGGACATAGGATTTAGGATTTAGTATTTAGGATTAAAGTTTAAGGTTTAGGTTTAGGATGTATATTGTAGGTTGTTGATCGAGGGATAGCACTTAACGAGGTTATTTTATATTGAGTTATTCGCGCTTTTGTTTGCCCATTTGATACATAGCATCTTCAATAAGCAACTATGATCAATGAAGTTCTTTTAGATATGTGTTGGAGTCAACCGTCTTATCTCTGAAAGAGGAATTAGAAATGTTGATCCTTGAAAAATGTAATCCAGCATTTGGTAAGTGTAATTATCATACTTTACAACGCATAAAACCTTTGCTTCAATATTGTAAGTATTTATATGTATAACCTGTCCTAGAAGGCGACTCTATTAACAATGACAATGGCTAGATTTGGTGGTTTTGAAGAGATGGTGTGAAGCAAACTATTTTTTTTGTCTTACTTTGCAAAGAAATATTGATTCTTTGACAATTGCATTCCTTAAACCATGTACTTACTATTATGATTTATTTATAAGTGTCGAGTTAAATGGTTAGATGTTTAACGTAAGTTTTATACTTTAGGCGTTAGGATTTAGATATTAAGATTTAGGATTTAGGATATATGTTGGATATAGTATTTAGGATTAATGTTTAAGGTTAAGGTGTAGGATGCAGGTTGTAAGATATAAGACTTAGCTATTAGCATTTAGGGTTTAATGTTTAGGATTAAAGTTTAATGTTTAGGATATAGGTTATAGGTCTTACGGTTTAGGATTTAGGATTTAGGACTTAGAATTTAGGATTTAGTATTTGGTATTTAGGATTAAAGTTTAAGGTTTATGTTTAGGATGCATGTTGTAGGTTGTTAATCGAGGGCTAGCACTTAACGAGGTTAGTTCATGCTTAGTTATTAGCTCTTTTCTTTACCCTTTTGATACATAACATCTTCAATAAGCAACTATGATCAGTGAAGTTCTTTCATGTATGCCTTGGACTTGACCATCTTGTCTATAAAAGAGTAATTGCATTCTACCAGTTACTAGACATGGCAATCCTTGAAAATTGTAATCCAACAATTGGTAAGTGTAATTTTCATATTTTACAGCGCACAAAACCTTTGCTTGAATTTTGTAATTCTTTATATGTATTACTTGTTCCATAAGATGACTTCATTAATGATGGCAATGACTAGATTTGCTGGTTGTCATCGAGATGATATGAAGGTGGCCATTTTTTGTCTTTCTTCGTAAAGAAGATTCTTAGGTAATTACATTCCTTAACGCATGTACTTATTATTGTGATTGATTTTTAAGTTTAGGGTTAAAAGGATAGAGGTTTAACGTATGTTTTATACTTTAATAGTTATGATTTATATATTAGGATTTAGGATATATATTGGATATAGTATTTAGGATTAAAGTTTAAAGTTTCGGTGTAGGATGTCGGTTGTAGGATATAGGTCTTAGCTTTTAGGATTTAGGGATTAGTGCTTAGGATTAAAGTTTAAGGTTTAGGTTATAGGCTATAGGTCTCAGGTATTATGATTTAGGACTTAGCATTTAGGTATTTATGACTAAAGTTTAAGATTTAGGTTTAGGATGTATATTGTAGGCTGTTGATCTAGGGATAGCACTTAATGAGGTTAGTTTATATTGTGTTATTAGTTCTTTTCTTTACCCATTTGATACATAACATCTTCAATACACAACTATGATCAGTGAAATTATTTCAGGTATGCCTTGAACTTGGCCGTCTTATCTTTGAAAGAGGAATTGGTTTCTACTAGTGCTTAGAAATGGTAATCGTTGAAAAATGTAATCCAACAATTGGTAAGTGTAATTATCATATTTTATAGCCCATAAAACCTTTGCTTTAATATTGTAATTATTTATATGTATAACTTGTCCCAGAAGATGACTCCGTTAATGATGACAATGGTTAGATTTGGTGGTTTTCATAAAGATTGTATGACGGTAACCTTTTTTGTCTTGCTTGGTAAGGAAATATTGATTCTTAGATAATAGCATTCCTTGAAGCATGTACTTGCTATTGTGATTTATTTTTAGGTATAGGGTTTAAGGGTTAGAGGTTTAACGTAAGTTTTATACTTTAATTGTTAGGATTTAGATATTAGGATTTAGTATTTAAGATATATATTGGAGATAGCATTTAGGTTTAAATGTTGAAGTTTAGGTGTAAGATGTAGGTTATAGGATATAGGTGTTAGCTGTTAAGATTTATGGTTTAATGTTTAGGTTTAAAGTTTTAGGTTTAGGTTGTAGGTTATAGGTCCTAGGCGTTAGGTTTTAGGATTTAGGATTTAGAATTTAGGATTAAAGTTTAAGTTTTAGGTTTAGGATGTATATTGTAGGTTGCTGGTCGAGGGATAACACCTAACAAGGTTAGTTATATTGTGTTATGAGCTCTTTACTTTACCCATTTGATACATAACATCTTCAATAAGCAAGTATGATCAGTGAAGTTGTTTCAAGTATGCCTTAGACTTGGTCATTTTATCTCTGAAATAAGAATTGGTTTCTACCAGTGCCTAGAAATGGCGATCCTTGAAAAATGTAATCCAATAATTGGTATGTGTAATTATTGTATTTTACAGCACACAAAACCCTTGCTTCAACATTGTAATTATTTATATGTAGAACTTGTCCTAAAAGACGACTCCATTAATGATTACACCTACTGGATTAGGTGGTTTTGATAAAGATGGTATGAAGCCAACCATTTTTTTGTCTTTCTTGGTAAAGGAATATATATTCTTTGTTAATTTATTTCCTTAAAGCATGTACTTACTATTATGATTTATTTTTAAGTATCGGGTTAAATGGTTAGAGGTTTAACGTAAGTATTATACTTTAGTTGTTACCATTTAGTGTTTAGGATTTAGTATTTAGGATTAAAGTTTAAGGTTTATATTTAGAATGTGTATTGTAGGTTATCGATCGAGAGATAGCACTTAATAAGGTTAGTTTATATTGTGTTATTAGCTTTTTTCTTTACCTAATTTATACATAACTTATTCAATAAGCAACTATGATTAGTAAAGTTATTTCGAGTATGCCTTGAACTTGTTCATCTTATCTCTAAAAGAAGAATTAGTTTCTACCAGTGCTTAGAAATGGAGATCCTTGAAAGATGTAATCCAATAATTGGTAAGTGTAATTATCATATTTTACAGCCCATAAAACCTTTGCTTTAATATTGTAAATATTTATTTATATAACTTGTCCCAGAAGATGAATTCGTTAATGATGATAATGGCTGGATTTGGTGGTTTTCATAGAGATGGTAGGAAGGAAACCATGTTTTGTCTTGCTTGGTAATGAAATATTGATTCTTAGATACAGTATTTAGGCTTAAAAGGAGGTTTAATATAAGTTTTATACTTTAGCAGTTAGGATTTAGATATTAGGATTTAGTATTTAGGATATATATTGGTTATAGTATTTAAGATTAAAGTTTAAAGTTTAGGTGCAGGATATAGGTTGTAGGATATAGGTCTTAGCCATTAGGATTTAGGGTTTAGTGTTTAGGATTTAGTATTTATGATTAAAGTTTAAGTTTTAGGTTTAGAATTTGTATTGTAGGTTGTTGATTAAGGGATAACACTTAATGAGTTTAGTTTATATTGTGATTAGCTATTTTCTTTACCTATTTGACACATAGCATCTTCAATAAGCAACTATGATCAATGAAGTTGTTTCAGGTATGCCTTCGACTTAGTCGTCATATCTTTGAAAAAGGAATTCAATTCTACCAGTGCCTAGAAATGACAATCCTTGAAAATGTAATCCATCAATTGGTAAGTGTAATTATTATAGTTTACAACACACAAAACCTTTGTTTCAATATTGTAATTATTTATATGTATAACTTGTCCCAAACGACAACTTCGTTAATGATGACAATGGCTAGATGTGGTGGTTTTGTTAGAGATGATATGAAGGTAACCATTTTTTGTCTTGCTTGGTATAGAAATATTGATTCTTAGATAATTGAAATCCTTAAAGCATGTACTTAAGTTTTATACTTTAGGTGTCAGGACGTACAATTTAGGTTATTGATCGAGGGATAGCATTGAACGAGGCTAGTTTATATTGTGTTATTTGTTATTTTGTTTACCCATTTGATGCATAACATCTTCAATAAACAAATATGATTAGTGAAGTTATTTCAGATATGCCTTGGACTTGGCCGTCATATCTCTAAAAGAGGAATTGGTTTCTACTAGTGCTTAGAACTGGCGATCCTAGAAAAATGTAATCCAATAATTGGTAAGTGTAATTATCATAATTTATAGCATACAAAACCTTTGCTTCAATTTTGTAATTATTTACATGTGTAACTCATCCCAAAAGACGTCTCCATTATTGATGGCAATGACTGGATTTGGTGGTTTTGATAGAGATGGTATGAAGGTAACCCTTTTTTGTCTTGCTTTGTAAAGAAATATTGATTCTTAGATAATTGCATTCCGTAATGCATGTACTTACTATTGTGATTTATTTTTAAGTTTGGGGTTAAAGGGTTAGAGGTTTAACATAAGTTTTATAATTTAGGAGTTGGGATTTAGATATTAGGATTTAGGATTTCGGATATATGTTTAATATAGTATTTAGGATTAAGATTTAAAGTTTAGGTTTAGGATGTAGGTTGTAGGATATAGCTCTTAACTATTAGGATTTAGGATTTAGTGTTTAGGATTAAAGTCTAAGGTTTAGGTTATAGGTTATAGGTCTTAGGTATTAGGATTTGGAATTTAAGATTTAGGATTTAGTATTTAGGATTAAAGTTTAAGGGTTAGGTATAGGATATATATTGTAGGTTGTTGATCGAGGGATAGTACTTTACAAGGTTATTTTATATTGTGATATTCACTTTTTTTTTGCCCATCTGATACATAACATCTTCAATAAGCAACTATGATCAGTGAAGTTCTTTCAGGTATGCCTTGGAATTGGCCATCTTAACTCTGAAAGAGGAATTGGTTTATACCAGTGCCTAGAAATGGCGATCCTTGAAAAAAGTAATCCAACAATTGGTAAGTGTAATTATCATATTTTATAGCACGCAAAACCTTTGCTTCAATATTATAATTATTTATATGTATAACTTGTCTCAAAAGACGAATCCGTTATTGATGACAATGGTTGGATTTGTGGGTTTTGATAGAGATGGTATAAAGACAAGCATTTTTTTCTTGTTTCGTAAAGAAATATTGATTCTTAGATAATTGCATTCCTTAAAGCATGTACTTCCTATTGTGATTTATTTTTAAGTATAGGGTTAAAGGGTTAGAGGTTTAATGTAAGTTTTATACTTTAGGTGTCAGGATTTAGGATTTAGGACATATATTGGATATAATGTTTAGGATTAAAGTTTAAAGTTTAGGTGTAGGATGTAGGTTGTAGGATATAGGTCTTAGCTTTTAGGATTTAGGGTTTAGTGTTTAGGATTAAAGTTTATGGTTTAGGTTATAGGTTATAGGTCTTAGGTAGGATTTAGGATTTAGGATTTAGGATTTAGTATTTAGGATTAAAGTTTAAGATTTATGTTTAGGATGCATATTGTAGGTGTTAGTAGTGTGCCCTAGGCTAATGGATATTTGTGATTCATGTATTAACATTATGACTTGTTAATAATATATTATG
>JANVCQ010010424.1:0-13130 GCA_025531925.1 Erythroxylum plowmanianum | reverse complement strand
CCATGACCAAAGAGGACAGTACCTTTGAAAGTTGGATGCCGCGGTATAACCCGCAAACACCCGCCGTGGTATAACCCACAAACACCCGAGAGGGGGTGGGGGGTGGGGTCCAACAAGCATTCTTGTAGAAATACTTTCTTGCATCCAGAACCTCATCAATGGGGAAAAAGATTTACTCTGCACGACAAGACTTTGATGAGTCCCTCTATGATTATTAGAACCATTTTTTAGACCTATTGTCCAGATGCCCTCACCATTAAATTCCAAATGAGCAGTTGGTGCAGTACTTTTATGATGGATTGAAGAGTCAAGACAAGGGTATGTTAGATGTAGCCTCAAGAGGTTCTCTGATTGACCTCACTGTTGAAGAGACTTGGTAACTAATTAAGAAAATGGCTTTGAATCATCAACAGTGCAGTGCAAGGGACACTAGAGGAATACATAAAGTGGGAGCTTCAACAATTCAATCTAGAAGAATGGAAAGTCTTGAGTCTAAGGTTGACTCTTTGGAGAGTAAAATGACTTCTCAACTATCCCTCATTACTGCAGAGTTGAAAAATATGAGTGTGCATCGACCACCAACTCCTATGGATCTTATTGCACCTAGTTGCAGAACTTATGGTTCTATGATGCATATTTCCAGTGTCTATCCCAGTCATTATGAAGAAGTATCTATTGTCTATCTAGGTAGGCCTAATTAGAAATGGGACCCCTATTCCAATACATATAACGAGGGATGGAAATCAAATCCTAGACTCAGTTAGAGAAATGAAGAAAGTAGACCTCCAAATAAATTTCAACGAGGTGGAGGGGTTGGTCTATCTACTAACCAATTCCAAAAACAATAGCAAGCTTTGATCGTTCCACAAAAGGAAGACATAAATCAACTCTTACATAATACATTGGCATTGATAAAGGAGGAGAGGGCTTCTACTGACATTCAGCTCAATTCGCTAGTTTCTCTCATTCAACAAGATTCTTCTAAAAATGCTACAAAATTCAGTGCTCTAGAGAAAAGAATGGAGCAATGGGAGACAAAATATGACAACATCAACTCCTATGTCACTCAGCTATCTAATAACATGAGTGAGCAACAAGCTAGGAGTAATGGCACTATCCCCTAAAAAACTGTTATAAACCATAAGAGTTTAAATGCCATCAATCTTCGGAGTGGGAAGAAAGTGAGGTTCAGTGACAAGAATGAGGAAGTAGATAATGAGGAGATAGAAGGAAATGAGTTGTCTTCCACATCTACTAGGGTAAGGAAATCTGAAAGCTCTAAAGAGAGAGCATTATTGGCTGAAAAGGAATGCACTTTTAAGGGGACAAATTTAGAGAGCAACCATGAACAAGCAACAACAAGGGAACATGTTGAGTCAAGCAAAAATGGAACAAATAAAGCCACTAGCAAGGAGGTAAATCTTAAAGACCTTCCTTTTCCTAATTCATATTTGATGAGCAAAAGAATGACTGAAACTGTAACATCCTGTTACCCATATTAAGGCTAAAATAGTAAATGTGAGAGATTACTGAGAAATTAGGAAACACATCTCATGCTCATGCATTACACAAGATGCACATACACATGAATATCGAATCTTTGATAATTGTACATGCATTCATTGACAATTTATACATGTGAGTATATTAGGAAATGCAATTTTTAGATGTTAAAAATTGATTTGCGGAGTGTATAAATTGATTTAGAATTTTTGGAAATTTTTAGAGAAATCTCTGAAAAATTGTTGCGTATTTTACTAGGAAAATTGCCAATTGGCAAATCAATTGTTAAATGGTAGTAGAAATTACTGTTCAATGGCAATGGAAATTTTGATAAATGAATTTAGGATTTATTGACAAGTGCCATTGAAAATTTGGAAACAATTGGAGTAGAAATTGAAATTGATGGGACTAGTTAAATGAAGGAACCAATCTAATGCTTTAGAATTGGAACACTTGTCACTTACCCTAACCATGTCTTAAGTCATGAGTTTTTAATTAAAAGCCTCCCCCCCCCCCACTTTTTGGTTTTGTCATTCACGATGCCCTCTCTCTTAAAGAGTTATTTGTAACATCCCATTCTTGTGGAAAGGTTAAAATGGTAAATGTGAGTGATTAATGAGAGTTAGAAATGCATTTCCATGTTCATGCATATTATGTCACGCACATGCATATGAATAGTGAAGTGTGGCACATGAAATTGATTGTACATATATTCATGAATAATTCTGGGTATAATTAGATTGAGTTGTGATTTTTAGATGTTTTGAGAATTTTGAAATTGTTTGTATTGAAAATTCTATTAGGTAGTAAGAATATTGTATTTGTGAATTTTTGGTGAATTTAGGCATAAATTTTGAAAAAAATTATAGAAAATAGGAAAAAGACATCAAATGAAGAGTTGAGATAGTTGGATTGTAAAGATGAGAGTTTAAGGGAGTTAGTTTCAAAAGAAACTAAGTTAGAGCTTAGATATGAGGAAAGTGACAAGTGTCACTTAGGCTTGGTACTTTGCTAGAAGTAGGTTACTGTTTTCCAAGAGTTGAAAGGTTAAGTTATATGTCTAAGTTCATTCTTCATTGGGATCATCTTCAATTTTCTTCCCATACACAGAGTTTTCCATCGAACCCCTTCTAAGAGATTTCTCTGCTTTTCCTTTTCTACTCTAAACTCACTTTGTTAATTGTGTCTTCTACCCTAAAAAAACTAGAAGCTGGTCATTGTACTCAGTGAACTACGTAAATTGCATGGAGTTTAGGGCTTGAAGATTTTGGAGTTTTCAAAGGGTAAGTAGTGAATAAATCCTTTAGAATTCGGGATTTATGAAAGAAAGTTGAAGAGATTTAAGTGTATATTCATAAATACTATATGGTTGGGAGGAAAAATTTTTGGATATAGTGTTAATTTTAGCTTTTGAAAGATTATTAGTGATTAGGTGATGAAAAAGTGATGTTGGAGTTGAAATAACAATAACTTGATCTGAAATTTCAGTGAAACTTTTCTACCAATCTAGATAGATTCATCAAAATGGACTTCATAAAATTTATAAAGCTTCCTTTTATCTTTCCAACAGTATAGAGTATGAAAACTTGGACATCTGAGTTGAAAGTCAGGGTCCTTGTAAGGGAAGATGTTCAAAAGCGAAGTTGTTTCTTCTGTCTTTTGCTTCTTCTGTGATGACGTCATCTCCTTCTGTGTTTTGTTACTTCTGAGTTTCGCTTCTTCTGTGTTTTGTTCCTTCTTTGTTTTGTTCCTTTTGAGATTCGCTTCTTCTTATTTTTGTTCCCTCTGTGTTTTGTTCCTTTTGAGTTTCGCTTCTTCTTTGTTTTGTTCCTTCTGAGTTTCGTTTCTTTTTAGTTTTGTTCCTTTGGAGTTTCGCTTCTTTTTAGTTTTGTTCCTTCTGTGTTTTGTTCCTTCTGAGTTCCGCTTCTTCTTAGTTTTGTTCCTTCTGTGTTTTGTTTCTTTTGTGTTTTGCTGACGCGTCTTCTTCTGTGTTTTGATGATGTGTCTTCTTCTGTGTTTTGCTCCTTCTGAGTTTTGCTGACGCGTCTTCTTCTGTGTTTTGCTGACGCGTCTTCTTCTGTGTTTTGCTGACGCGTCTTCTTCTGTGTTTTGATGATGCGTCTTCTTCTGTGTTTTGCTGACGTGTCTTCTTCTGTGTTTTGCTCCTTTTGGGTTTTGATTCTTCTGTGTTTTGCTGACGCGTCTTCTTCTGTGTTTTGCTGACGGGTCTTCTTCTGTGTTTTGCTGACGTGTCTTCTTCTGTGTTTGCTCCTTCTGGGTTTTGATTCTTCTGTGTTTTGTTGACGCGTCTTCTTCTATGTTTTGCTAACATGTCTTCTTCTATGTTTTACTTCTTCTGTCTTTTTGTTTCTTTTGAGTTTTACTTCTTCTGTCGTTTTACTTCTTCTGAGTTTTACTTCTTCTGTCTTTTCGTTTCTTATGATTTTTGCTTTTTCTGTCTTTTTCCGCCTAACCATAACTTCTTCTCTAGACACTCAAATGAATTAATTCTTGATCCATTGGACTCGTAAGACATTGCCCTTCATCTCCACCTAAAATTCATAGCCATCTGAAATGAATTGAGAAAGATTGAGTGAGAAACGTGGAACAGGTACAGTGAGTGTGCTCATAAATTTTATGAACTAGGATTTTTCCACTGAACATATTTCAGTGTCTTGCTTATGTCTGGATCTCTAGGATTCTAAATGAGTAATGAATTGTGGTTTTGATGGTTTTAGTGAGGCATAAACCTAAGTATGAATCATACTTAGATGAGTTTTGATATGAGACCGATTTTGGGATTGAAATTGTTGGAAAATAACCGAGATTTTCGTGAACATGCATTGTACATAAATTAATTCATACATGTGCATCATTGGATAGTTATGATTGAAGAAATTGTGATATTGTGTATATTATTTGTTATAGAGGAGCAACTGGAACGTCAACCTCCAGACGTTGCCAGATCAGAGGTTGAACTTCGACTTGAAATGATTGTTTGAAAAGTGTGACAAGAGTTATAATCCCCCATAAGCATATATTAGTGGAATTGAGATTAGAATTGCATGATAATTTTATACATTTATAAATTTGAATTGATTAAAGAGGTACATGTGGAAGATAAAATAAATGACAATAGGAAGATAAGATAGAAATGAGAAAAGAATAAAAAGGGGAATGAAGTAGACATAATTGACTTTACGAGAGATGAATGGTGTGTAGTTAAGAGAAAGCTAGAAATGCATATAAGAGAGAATTTTATGTACACATAGGATTAAGAAAAAGATGAGGAATCAAATGGGAAGAGTGAATGCACTCCATATGGCAGTTGAATTATTATGAAAAAATGTAACGCTAGAAGAGGTAAATTTTGGAGAAAATTGAGATAAAGTTGATGTTCGCATATGTCGATACAAGGAAACGTCGATCGTAGCAAGGATAAAGAGAGAAATATTATCTAGGATCATTTGAGATCAAAGAGAAATATTACTATTGTAAGATAATTGGTGATCAGAAATAAATTTCTAAATAGAATGGGATGACCTTGATGATACAAACCTAAGCATATACGATCGTGTCTACTACATCATTGAGTTTTGATTCATAAAACATTATGACCATGTAAAAAATGATAGAAATTGATCTTCTTGAGGTACTAAGAATAATTGATAAGCGATGATTAAGACAGTTGGTTGACAGGGATTATATGAACAGTATCGATGATAGTAGCAAGGAATTTTCTTTCAAAGAAGAATTTCCCTAAATTAGGTCAAGTTGATCAGACAATTCAGTTTAAGAGTGATCAATGAAGAAACAAATCAGAAATGAATATGTAATGAATCAAAAGTGAATATTGGAATCGTATCCCTAGCGGAGACTCAGGCATAAGAGGTAGAATATGCTATTGAAAGTATACGCATTTTGTTTGATATGAAGTATTCAACTATATGATTGGCATGGTAACTTTGAGGAGACAATATTGCTAATGTGAGGAGCACTTAGGTCCACTTTATATTCTAGGTAAATATGTTCGAGAGATACAAATTATATCTGAGGAATGTGTTACCAACACAGGAAGTTATGATTGCAAATAAATTTAAATGTGTGAAGAAACTAGTAGGAATGAACAGACATCAGAATAAGTCAATGTGAAAGTACAGCAAATTGAATGAAATGAGAAAATCATTTGAGAAAAGAAGTCAATTGGGAGATCGAAAGTAACATGGGATAATATTACCTCATTTGAGGAATTAGTTACTTAAGAAATTACGAGAACTAATCATGGGCACAAGGGAATTTGGGTTATATCTGTTGGAGTTAACTAGATCCCCGACAGTATTATGGTAATGAAGATTAAAGTGATCCAAAAAACATTTATGTCAATTAATGATTATGATCATAGAGGATATTTGGAGCATATTCGAAAAGTGAAGAGAATATTTTAGAACATTTAAGGAAATCTTACATATCACGAAGGTAGAAACAATTATATGCCAAGCTTAATTAGAGTGAATCTTAGCTTGATCAAATAAAATGTGGATTGTATAATATCTGAACATGGCTTATTGGGAGACCCAAAGAAAGTAGAGGTGATGATAAAGTCAGAAACTATAAGAAATATATGAGAAATTCGGGGTTCTTTCGAATTAGCTGTATGATGGATACTACCAGGGGTTGTTAAGGGTTTTTACTGATCTTATCCCTTGGGAAAAAATGTTTGGGGAAAAATGTGTAAACCGTATGAATGATGAATGTAAAAAGAATTTTAAGGAACTATAACCTCAATGTTAATTATGTCATTTGGATTTGGAGATTATGCGGTATATAATGAAGTCTCACAACGGAGATTAAGATACAATCGGTTGTAACAGTATAAAGTGATTTTGTATGTATAGAGACAATTAAAGTCTTATGAGATGATTTTGATACATGGTTTAGAATTGCTAAAATAGTAATTGCTTTGAGAGCTTGGAGACATTAGATGTGCAGAGACATTTCGGGAATGTACAGATCATTTAAGTTTGAGGTAAGTATTGAGTATGAAAGGAATGAATATAAAACCAAGACAATGAATAAAGTTACTTACAGATTATGAATGTACAAATGAATATTTTTCTGTAAAGCTAGTGTTGTATTTGATGCATTAAGCGAAAAATTCCAATAGTAGTGAAGCATGAATTCAGATATTGGGGTCACCAAATCTAGTGAAATAAAGAGAATAGGAATTGAGCAAAAATGAAGTACATCTAGCTGTTGAATTGAAGAGCAGTTTAACGTAGAAAGTTCAGAAAAGTCCAAACTGAGGATCCAGAATTGTGAATTTTATTGAGGAATTGAAATCGAATATGAATTTTGAGTCCCAATAGGGAAAAATGTTACCTTGTGATTGAAATGAAAAGGATGTGTATTGATATAGATGATTGAGCAAGCATGTGGTTAGAGAGTGCGTGAGTAACAACCTAAGCTATACATCCTAGTAGGAATATGCCAAAATAGTATTTAGCTGCTAAGGATGTAGAAACAAGTGACTAAATGTTTGAATTACCAACAGTCCTAACTATTGGGGATACGCTTAAAGCTTATAATTTGGAGTTCATAGGAATATGAGATTGATGTATAGTTCTGATTGACTCCCGACATAACAACTGTTATCATAGTGAAATCATTAGAATACTGTATGAGGTGTTATACGACAAAAAGGAGTCATTCGTCCCTACATTGAAATGAAGAGAGCCTAAAAACGGTTGAAGGCCAGAATTGGTTCGAGATACTATTGATGAGTGAAATGAATATGTAATAGAAGTTAAAGTGATTCAAGAAAGATAAATGAGTTAAGTGGATCAACATCAAGGCTATGGAATATGGTGAGATAAACATAAGAGTTGTGTATTAACACTAAAGAGATGTATTGACAGCTTGCGAAGTGAAAACAAATTGTGAGTAATCTGAAATATATTGATGAAATAGTTAAGATAGTTTGATATCTAAACAAGTGATTAAGAGACCTATTGAGTCTATCAACTGTGGTCATCTGGAAGAAAGTATTCGAGTGGTGAAGTTGGGAAATGGAGGCTCATATGAGGAAATAATACCCCTGCCTTATTGATCAATCAGATATTAATTTTGAGGACGAAAATTCTTTTAAGAAGGGGAGAGTTGTAACATCTCGTTACCCATATTAAGGCTAAAATAGTAAATGTGAGAGATTACTGAGAAATTAGGAAACACATCTTACGCTCATGCATTACACAAGATGCACATACACATGAATATCGAATCTTTGCACATAAAGATAATTGTACATGCATTCATTGACTATTTCTGGGTATAATTGTTTATACATGTGAGTATATTGGGAAATGTGGTTTTTATATGTTAAAAATTGATTTGGGGAGTATATAAATTGATTTAGAATTTTTGGGAATTTTTTGAGAAATCTCTGGAAAATTGTTGGGTATTTTACTAGAAAAATTGCCAACAGGCAAAACAATTGTTAAATGGTAGTAGAAATTACTATCTAATGGCAATGGAAATTTTGATAAATGACTTTAGGATTTATTGACAAGTGCCATTAAAAATTTGGAAACAACTGGAATAGAAATTGAAATTGATGGGACTAGTTAAATGAAGGAACCGATCTAATGCTTTAGAATTGGAACACTTGTCACTTACCCTAACCATGTCTTAAGTCATGAGCTTTTAATTAAAAGCCCCCCCCCCCTTTTTGGTTTTGTCATTCACGATGCTCTCTCTCTTAAAAATCTATTTGTAACAACCCATTCTTGTGGGAAGGTTAAAATGGTAAATGTGAGTGATTAAGAGAGTTAGAAATGCATTTCCATGTTCATGCATATTATGTCATGCACATGCATATGAATAGTGAAGTGTGGCACATAAAAATGATTGTACATGCATTCATGAATAATTCCAGGTATAATTAGATTAAGTTGTGATTTTTAGGTGTTTTGAGAATTTTGAAATTGTTTGTATTGAAAATTCTATTAGGTAGTAAGAATATTGTGTTTGTGAATTTTTGGTGAATTTAGGCATAAATTTTGGAAAAAAATTATAGAAAATAGGAAAAAAGACATCAAATGAAGATTTGAGATAGTTGGATTGTAAAGATGAGAGTTTAAGGGAGTTAGTTTCAAAAGAAACTAAGTTAGAGCTTAGATATGAGGAAAGTGACAAGTGTCACTTAGGCTTGGTACTTTGCTAGAAGTAGGTTACTGTTTTTTGATAGTTGAAAGGTTAAGTTATATGTCTAAGTTCATTCTTCATTGGGATCATCTTTAATTTTCTTCCCAGACACAGAGTTTTCCATCGAACCCCTTCTAAGAGATTTCTTTGCTTTTCCTTTCCTACTTCAAACTCACTTTGTTAATTGTGTCTTCTATCCTAAGAAAAACCAAAAGCTGGTCATTATACTCAGTGAACTACGTAAATTGCATGGAGTTTAGGGTTTGAAGATTTTGGAGTTTTCAAAAGGTAAGTAGTGAATAAATCCTTTAGAGTTAAGGATTTATGAAAGAAAGTTGATGAGTTACTATCATCTGCATGGAAATAACATTTAAGTATATATTCATAAATACTGTGTGGTTGGGAGGAAAAAAATTTGGAAATAGTGTTAATTTTAGTTTTTGAAAGATTATTAGTGATTAGGTGATGAAAAAGTGATGTTGGAGTTGAAATAGCAATAATTTGATTTGAAATTTCAGTGAAACTTCTATACCAATCTAGATAGATTTATCAAAATGGACTTCACGAAAGTTATAAAGCTTCCTTTTATCTTTCCAACAGTATATAGTATGAAAACTTGGACATCTGAGCTGAAAGTCAGGGTCCTTGTAAGGGAAGATGTTCAAAAGCGAAGATGTTTTTTCTACCTTTTGCTTCTTCTGCGATGATGTCGTCTCCTTCTGTGTTTTGTTCCTTTTGAGTTTTGCTTCTTCTGTGATGACATCATCTCCTTTTGTGTTTTGTTCCTTCTGAGTTTCACTTCTTCTGTGTTTTTTTCCTTCTGAGTTTCACTTTTTTTTAGTTTTGTTCCTTCTGTGTTTTGTTTCTTCTAAGTGTCATATCTTTCTAGTTTTGTTCCTTCTGTGCTTTGTTCCTTCTGAGTTTTGCTTCTTCTTAGTTTTGTTCCTTCTGAGTTTCGCTTCTTCTTAGTTTTGTTCCTTCTGTGTTTTGTTTCTTCTATGTTTTGTTGATGCGTCTTCTTCTGTGTTTTGCTGACGTGTCTTCTTCTCTAGGTTTTGATTCTTCTGTATTTTGCTGACGCATCTTCTTCTGTGTTTTGCTGACGCGTCTTCTTCTGTGTTTTGTTGACGCGTCTTCTTCTGTGTTTTGCTAATGCGTCTTCTTCTGTGTTTTGCTGACGTGTCTTCTTCTGTGTTTTTCTTCTTCTTGGTTTTGATTCTTCTATGTTTTGCTGACACATCTTCTTTTGTGTTTTACTGACGTGTCTTCTTCTGTAATTTGCTGACGTGTCTTTTTTTGTGTTTTGCTCCTTCTGGGTTTTGATTCTTCTGTGTTTTGCTGACGTGTCTTCTTCTGTGTTTTACTTCTTCTGTCTTTTTTCTTCTTTTGAGTTTTACTTCTTTTGTCTTTTTCCTTCTTCTGAGTTTTATTTCTTTTGTCTTTTCGCTTCTTTTGAGTTTTACTTCTTCTGTCTTTTTCCACCTAACCATAACTTCTTCTGTAGACACCCAAATGAATTAATTCTTGAACCATTGGACTCGTAAGACATTGTCCTTCATCTCCACCTAAAATTCATAACCATCTACAATGAATTGAGAAAGATTGAGTGAGAAACGTGGAACGGGTACAATGAATGTGCTCGTAAATTTTATGAACTAGGATTTTTCCACTGAACATATTTCAGTGTTTTGATTATGTCTGGATCCCTAGTATTCCAAATGAGTAATGAATTGTGGTTTCGATGGTTTTAGTGAGGCAAAAACCTAAGAATGAATCATATTTAGATGAGTTTTGATATGAGACAGATTTTGGGATTGAAATTGATGGAAAATACCCGGGATTTTCATGAACATGTATTGTACATAAATTAATTCATACATGTGCATCATTGGATAGTTATGATTGAAGAAATTGTGATATTGTGTATATTATTTGTTATAGAGGAGCAACTGGAACGTCAACCTCCAGATATTGCCAGATCTTCCAGGCATTAGCTTCAAGAGAAACTAGTGAGTAGACCGAGATGGTCTCATTTCATTATTTGTTCTATTTTGAATTTTGTATTGATTGACTACTGAATACTCATATGAATGTGAATTATTATGTTAAATTCCGGATAGGAGGTCTGATGTTTGTAATGTTGATTGCGATATTGAAGTGCTACTTGTATGTGAATGAGATGAAATAAATGTGCATTATATGATTGTTAAATGCCAGACCACAGTCCGATGACAAATGTGTTTTGAAAGTACATTTGCATATGTATGAAAGTGTGATTCTCAACTTAAAGGTTGAATATCAGACTAAGGTCCGATGATATGTGAATGTGAGTGAATGGGAATATGCAAATGTAATTGATGCGTTCCATTTCATGAATGCATGAAACATAATGAAGTGGTGACCAAAGTAGTCACCGATTAGAGCTTAAAGCTCAACGTATGAAAAAGAGCCTCAAGCTCAAAAATGATTCAAAGCCTCAGGCTCAAAGTTTAATGAGCCCTATATGGGAAAGTTATCAATAAGCTCGGTATCCAATGGATACGGGACAGTTAGGCACCCGGTCACAACAAAGTAATAATTGAAAAGTGAGTCTCATACGCACTACATATGCATATATAAATGATTAAATTGTATTGAATGTGAAATGTGCAATGATGTCAATGTGATTTATGTGTTATATGAATGGGTGAGCCATCGATAATGGTCACTCATTGAGTTTGCAAAACTCACCCAAAATTTACAAATATTTTTCAGGATCAGAAGAAATACCCCGTTAGTCAAACAAGAGTATACCTACAGCATACAAGTAAGGGTAAAGGTCTGGATCAGTTCGCATCTGCATTGTACTTCTTTATTTTCGTACATTGTATCGAATAATGTATTCAAAAAAATTTGCACAATGTGTATACAAATGTATGTATGTTTTAATGTAAAGACATTATGATTAAGGTGTTTTGTATTTGTAATGGGCCCCAAATGGCTATTGAAATTATGTTGATTGTATTGTGATGATTAAAAATGTTTCTGATAAAAGTGGGCCCGATCTGAATATCGATTTTTGCAAAATTTGTTGTTGATCCAAAAAAAAATTTCTATACTGAGTTTTGACTGATTGAATGCACTAGCACGCCACCCTCGCGAGGCACAGATTCGAATATCACCCACAATATTGGTTTCGAGTCCTACAGGAGTAGGGTGTTACAGAAACTAAGCATGAGAAAGATATCATGGATTTGTTTAGTAAAGTCAAAGTCAATATTCCTTTGCTTGATCTTGTGAAAAGGGTACTTGCTTATGCTAAATATCTTAAAGACCTGTGTACCCATAAGAGCAAGTTTAGGCCAAATGAAAGAGTTCAAGTAAGCTCAGATGTGTCTGTCCTTTTTAAACCTCAAATATCGATAAACTGCCAAGACCCTAGATCCTTCACTATCCCTTGCACTATAGGAAAAGTTACTATAGTGGGAGCTTTATTAGATCTAGGGGTAGCCATTAATGACATGCCTAAATCTGTGTACACTTTATTAGGAGTCAAAAATCTTAGGTCTACTACTGTAGTACCTCAGTTAGCTGATAGGTCTATTAGGTATCCTGAGGGCATTATAGAGGAAATTTTGATTCAAGTTAAGGATTTTGTCTTTCTTGCCAATTTTTATGTGCTTGATATGTCTTCTGAAATTGTTTATGATACCACACTAATTCTTGGTAGACCTTTCCTAAGGACTACAAACACCATGATTAGCATGAAAGAAGGTACCATCTCAATGGAAGCAGGTGATACTAAGGTTTGTTTTAATATGTATAAGGCAATGAAACATCCTTATGAAGATTACTCACTTTTGGGTATGAACATGATTTATATTGCTGTTGATGATGCTTTCTCTGACTTTGAATTTCAAGAGGATTCCTTTGATTCTAAGTTACATTCACTTGATTTTTTTGACTCACATGTGAATTTAAAGTCTTCTATTATCAGTGATGACCCCCTTTAGGAAAGGTTTTCTGTTAATATGTCAGGTGATTTTCGCATCATGGAGACTAACACTAATGAGGAAATCAATGAAGTTAGTTTACCTTAACATAAGTTTTTGATTGAAGGTATGCAAAAGGATTTGCCCCAGGCGATTGTTGCCATAGATCAACGTGATATGGGTTTAACGCTTGGAGTAGATGGAGATTGTAAAGCTAACCCCTTAGAACCTGACCTATCATTGGTTAAGGGAAAAGGGAGTGATCTTTTCTCTCTTGAACTTCATAAATTGATCCCTTCTGTTGTGCAACCTCCTGTGATTGAATTGAAACCCCTACCTGTTGGACCCCATCTCCGAGGCCCAACATTCGGACCCATATAAGCATGGAAGGCCCAAAACTGACCACAAACTGACCTCAAATAAAGGAAACCTCCAATAGAAAATTCAGATTTGCTT
>JANVCQ010010357.1:0-13135 GCA_025531925.1 Erythroxylum plowmanianum | reverse complement strand
CATTCATTCTTATAACATTAATACTTTAATTCAATTAACCTATATCATAAAATCTTACCAACATTAACATAATAATTTACTCCAAAATTTAATCTATCAACACCTCATAATTCATTTAAATCATGCTTAATAAATAAAACAAATTGGGGGCCAAGAATGAGTCTCATGCCTGTGACATATATTACACAGGCGTGACACTCCTTATCACACCCACATAAAGGAAACTCTCATCTAGAGCATGCATAGATGTGAGCAACATAATCACGCCCGTGACTATAACACCTGTCACTCAAATAGTTTTTACTATAAATAGACATGTTGCGACAACAAAAACTTATGAAAAGTTTAGACGAAGCATTTTGGAGTCATAAAGTCTTGGTTTTGAAAAAGAGAAGGGGCAAAAACTCCATTCCTTTGGAGAGTTATAAAGGGTTAAGCTTCCTGATGCCAATTCGGAGGTTATATCAATGTCAAAGAACTCAGTTAAGCATTCTCTCCATTATGTTTGTTGTTCTTTCTCTCTTAGGGATTGATTAGGTTATCCTATCTTTATTGTTTAAGTGTTGTGTAAGAATGATTGAATCTCTATTTGATTGTTTTTATTTATGAACCTATTGTTAGAATCGAACATAATATATAATCGTTGTGTTTCTGATTTAATTATGGCAACTAATGATTTTAAATTATTAGGGATAACATAACCTAGGTTAAATTACCCTAACTTATATGACTGTTGTCTTGATTAATCTATTTTCCTAACTCGTAATGTGGCTATCCAATTAAATCTAGAGATCTTGCTCTAGGTTGTTCAATAGTTAGGTTTAATTAACGAGCTCTTCTTAATTAAACACTACCTAAGGAAAAATCGAGTTTAACAAAGCTTGTTGTTAACCTATGATTAATAGTTTCTGGGCGAGGTATAAGAATAACAACTCAATGAAGTATGTTTAATTATGTGTAGGCTAAGATTGAACTGTTGATCGAATCCCCCCATAACATAAACAACAATTGATTTCATTTCAAAAGCCTTACACACTCTCTTAGGGATCAACCTAGACTTATCACTGTTATAGTTATAGGTCTAGTTATTTTGAGTAATGTTATGACGCGTTATGTTAGTTCCTAAATATAACACCAACTTCAAGAATTAGGGCCAACAAATTCCTATAATCTAATAGATGGGAGAAATTTGAAGCAAAAATCATCAAGCATAATTCATATAAGTTTGTAAGTAGAGAAATGAACTTCAAATTCCAAGTCATCAATGTGGTTAACCTAGATTTGTGGAACCATCTTTTTGATAGTGGCAATAAGTAAAACATCCAAAGAATTTGATACCATAAACCCAAACTAAGAAAAGATAACTTCACCAATAGAGATCCACTGCCAAGGTTTAAAAAATAAATTAGCATTAATAGAGGATCCAGCCTTAAGAAAGTCATTTTGTATGAAACCTATTTTCTCTAAAGAAAGCACTACGGACGCTAACATTAAAAAGGGAAGGTAGAAGTCATCAGTAAAGAACGAGATAATACATAAGTGAATCCTAGATTCCACAAGAAGTCAACTCTCTTTGGGAGCAAAGAAGAGGACTCCAATGAGTTCATTATGATTTGGGAAATTCCTATATAAAGTTTATGTATTGCTTCATCTATAAATCTCCTAGCTTCATTTAGAAAATCTAATGAAAAAGAAGAGAAAAACCCTTTATGAGAAAGGAGGATTTAGGATGTTAGTATTGGTAACAGAACTAAGAATTCCTAAAAAGGTGGTGTTAGCAAAGCTAGCTGATGTTATGACATAATATATAAGAACTTTAGTCTCATATCGACTAAAAGCTAACTTAAAGAGTTTTATTAGATAATAAATTGGTAGTAAAAATTATTATAACTAAAATTATAATATTTTTCAAAAAAGGAGATGTGATAGTAGCATATCATAACACTACTCAAAATAACTAGACTTACAACTATAGCATTGATGAGTCTAGATCGATCCCACAGAGAGTGTTCGGTTTGCTTTTGTTGTGAAAAGAATTGGTGTTTAGGTTTAAAACTAAACTAAACTAACAAGCACAAATTAAAGAAAACATTAAAAAATGATGAATACGTTAAGGACTCGACCATTAGTTCAATCTCGATCTACATCCAATTAAACATACTTCATTGAATTGTTATTCTCATACCTCTCCTAACAACTATTAATCGTAGGTTAATAATAAGCTTTGTTACCTGGTTTTTCCTTAGGTCATGTTTAATAAAGAAGAGCTTGTTAATTAAACCTAGCTATCGAACAACCTAGAATAAGCTCTTCAAATTTAATTGGACAGTCACATTATGATTTAGGAAAAATAGATTAATCAAGACAACAACCATACAAGCTTAAGTCATTTAACCTAGGTTATGTTATCCCTAATGATTAAAAATCATTAGTTGCCACAAATGAATCTCAACATAACAACTACAAATTTTATTGAAATTCTAGAAATAGGTTCCTACATAAAAACAATCAAATAGAGTATTCAATTATTTGTACACAACACAGGTTCTTCGACATCGATATCACCTCCAAATTGGCTTTGGAAAGCTATCCCTCCATAGGTTTCCAAAGGAATGGAGCTTTATCCCTTTTCTTCTTCAAAAATGAGAGCTCACATACAAAACAAAAACCCCAAATGAAAACATGTATGTCTTTTTATGGCAACATAATGTTTTTATAATAAAAATTAGGATTTGGTGAGCTGGCCATTTCTTAGGAGCATGCATGATGTTGCCACGCCCATGAGTGTGTTTCATGGGCATGACTTGGTGTGTCATGCTCATGAAACACTCTCACGACCATGACTAAGTTGTCATGGTTGTGAGACTTATCTCATGGCATGACAATTGCTTCTTTAATTCTTTTAGCATTTTCTCGTCTTCTCTTGCTTTGATCCTTCTTATTCTTACTCTATAAAGATAAGTGATTGTGATTCTTAAAAAGATGACTTAAATATAGTGCTTCAACCAACTTTAGCTCTTTCACTTCCAAATTGTACCTAAAATCAAATATGAACTAAAGTGAATGTCTTAAGCATTTCATATCATTAATCACTAAGTGTTATAAAATAAACGTATAATCAATTAAGCACCTATCAATTTCCCCTACACTTAACTTTTGATCGTACTCTAGAAAAACATGATAATCAAAATCATAGATCTAAAAATATTTACTCATTTCCCATATTTCCCAAGAATATATAGTTATAAACAAAAATGAATAACCTTAAAAAAATCCTAACAAGAACTTAACTTTCAACGCTTTTACTCATAACCAATCAACATTCATCACTTTCAAATTGTACACTAAAAAACCATTCATGATCTTGACATTCTATAACTTTGCATATCATTTCATTTCTCCACCACTAAGATTCACATGCATAATCATGAATCAAAGGACTTTTCAAGGTTATAATGTGGGCAAGGGTAAGGTGAGATGTATTTAGATAGTGTAGTGTAAAAGCCATCAAAGCTAGTGAAACAAGAAAAACACTCAATATACCATCAAGTGCAAAAACCAAAACTCACTCATAATTGTGTATATCAATTATGATGAATGCAAAAACTATGTTTCATAGCTTAAATTCAAGCTCTCACACCACAAATCACATGAAGCATAGCTAATTAGAAGGAATCACTCATACAATTGATGATAATATATTGAAACTACAAGGAATGATCCTTTAAAGCTACATCTACCTCATATGCATCACATTCAAATTACCCATTCATACAACTTTATAAGGAGACATTAATCATAAATAACTTTGCAAAACATTTGCCTTTGCTCCTAGATATTTTTATTTAAACAATTTTTCTTTTTTCTTTTTCTTTTTCTTTTCCTTTTCCTTTTCCTTTTTATTTTCTTTTTCTTTTTCTTCTCTTTTTTTATTTCTATTTCTTTCATTTTTCTTTTCATTTAAAAATTGAAAGAAGCTACGTCAACATGGGAACTTCATTAATAAGACATAACATAACATCCTAAGGAATGGGTAGGATATTTGGATCGGTTTAAAGCAGGAAATGTGGTTAGCATAATAAGAAAGGCTAATAAAGCTCAATGGGGTTTAACAATGAGAAAATTCACATCAAGAGGTAAGCTATTTGGCTAATTTTGTTCATAAAACAAAGAATGCCTATATCATTTCCATATTAATGCATGTGATAAAAATGTGGTTTTGAATAGAAAATCAAAGCAAAGTTAGGATGTACATGTCATAAAGGTCACAAATAAACAAAAGAAAATAAGACTGATATAGATGTGTCAGTCTAATAAGTCTCAAAATCTCACTAACTTTTGTCTACCACTAGTTACTACTCTTATAAAGATAATGTACATTGACCAAGCACAAGGGCAAAAGTATATGTTAAAGTTACCATGGATTTTTTATTCAATTTATACTCTAATCGTGACTCCTAGAAGCAATAGAAAAATGAGAAAATGTTTATTTTTTTGTTTAATTCTATCTTTATTTGATTGCAAAATTAAAGAAAAGTAAGAAACAAACAAAGTTAAAAACACACATGCATATAAGAAACAATTGTAGAAATGTAAATGAAAGAAAATAGCTTCCCTTGGGTTGCCTCCTAAGAAGTGCTTTTGTTTAGTGTCACTGGCTTGACTCCTTACTTTCCTCATTACGTGATAAAATCATGATCTTCGAGTGTCACATGCACTTCCTCCACTTGAGGTTATTCCGGATAGGGCTTAAGTTGATGACCTCTAAGTTTTAGCTTATTCCCTATCTTCAAAATCTCAATCTTTACTGAGTACCCGCACTCTTGGAATATCTCAAATGTCTCTTCACCTTTTTCCTGCTAGTTTGATTTCTCCAATCTGCTATTTAAAGGTGAAAGTTTAATATTAACAACAATAAGGGACTCAACATTTACCTCTAAGCTAATGATATTTCGTTTTCTACTTCAAGCTCCTCCTCCACTTCTTTGACACAAGCAATTCCTTGAGTAGTTCTGTTGGACCCTGGAAAATTTTTCTTTAAGTAAGCATGATTTAAAATAATTTTGGAGTTTTGATAGATTTAATTTTGGAGCTATAATTATGTCAAGGTTAGTAGGATTTGTTGAATGGGTAAGTGGAATTAAAGTGTTAATGTAATAAGGATGTTCAAGGATGTTTTTGGGAGATCGCTTACGCATAAAAGAGCATAAGCTTATAAAGAAGGGTAAGATGGACTTTTTGGGCTTATTAAGGGTAGAAATAGAAAAACAATGTGTTGTTTTGCTGGTTAAGAGGAGAAAAACGTGAATTGAAGAGGGAGAAGAGTGAGAAACGAAATTAAGAGAGAGGAAGAGAGGTTTCGGTGAAAGGAGGAAAGGAGGAAAGGAGAGACATCAAGCTTGTTAAAGTAGGTTAACCATTTTTTTCTTCTTGTTTTATTGAAGGAATGAGCTGTGTTGTGGAAGAAGGAGTTAGAAAGGAAAAAGGGTTAGTGTAGAGAATGAAAAAGTTTATGTTGGAAGAAGATGGATGAGAAGAACCCAATTGATTTTAGGGTTTCTAAACTAGGTTTTGAGTTTTCTAACCTAAATGGGTTATGGATAGGTTAGATTTGAGTTCAATTTGTGTTTGTTGAAATTTTGTGATTTTTGAAACTTTTGAATTTTATTGGAATGTTGTTTTGAATGGAACCTTGGTTATTGTAAAGAACCAAGGGAATCCTACCCTAGAGCAAAGGGAAAGGCAAGTTTGACTTGGATTTTCGCAAGCTTATTAGGTGGGAAATGTATTTACAGGTATTGTATGATTGAGCAAATTCTTGCCTATGTGTGTATGTTGAATTTGATTTGTTGAAAATGACTTGTTTGTAAATGTTGAAAAATGCATGATAAACCATGACTATGTTTTACCTCAAAAGAGGTCATGATTTTTGCATTAAATGATATTGAAGACAAAGCATAAAGTATGAGCATATGAGAAAATGAATATGTGCCTTTGTTTGGGGGAGAGTGGAACCATTCTGTTCGTCACATGCACGTTGACAATAGCCTTCTCTCGGCTGCTCGTTTGTGGCATATGAGCTCTGAAATTGGACTCATTCTGTTCATGGAGTAAACTTCGGTTTCTCTTTTTTGTTTCCATGAAACCCTCGATCCATTTTGTTGTGTATTGCATCTTTAAATTGTCATGTATGATGCATTTGAATGTTATGTGCTATAAGTGTTATTTAAATTGAAGATTGTTGGAATTATTGAATATACGCAGAATTTGTGATAATTACCGATGGCTATAAATATATTAGCCACTGAGATACATAGCTCAACCCAATATTTTTCCCACTCCTCAGGTGCAGATCGAGAAGAACAGTGATCCTTGCAAGGCGTTTGGACAAATTTCAAGAGAGTTAACTTTTGTACTAAGTTAGTGGCTAGACTTTTGGATAGCTTAAAAGCATTTTGAGCATTGAGCATTCAATGTATTTTGTAATTTGTGTTAAGATTTGTGATGTAGTGTAAATTTAAATTTTCAGTTATGTATGGGCTTCGGTTGTCTTAGTAAATGGGTTTAGAACTAGAAAGTTCCCCTTGTGTATGTGCATGTTTCTGTGGTAGTAGTACATTTCAAAATCCAAGCCATTTTTTCTAGGTGTAGAAATCGTGAGCCAACTTCAGAGAGAGATACTGGACTAATTTAAGCCAATTTAGTCAAGGTTGTCTTCTAGGAAGTCATAGCGTGTTTTCTAGCTTTCCATCGATATATAGTATAGGAACTTTGGACTCTGGAGTTGAAAGTTATAGTCTTCATAAGGGGGATATGTATCGTCTGTAAAAGACGAATTAGCTGTAATGACGTCATATCATCTGTGACATCGTCATTGCGTCTGTATGATTGCATCGTCTGTAAGGATGCATTCTTCTATAATATTTTGTCATCTATAAGGATGCTTCATCTGTGATGACATCATTTCATCTGTGGTGACGTCATTTTGTCTTAAGAGTTGCACCGTCTTGAGTTGAATTTGCATCATCTTAAGTCGACTCCATTTGTCTGCTTACTTGCTATCATCTTAAGATTTCGCTTTGTCTGTCTTTTGTTTTGTCTGTTTTTTGCTTCGTCTGTCTTTCTAGTTCGTCTACTTTTCGCTTCGTTTGTTTTTTGCTGCATCTGTCTTTTGTTTCGTCTGTCTTTTCACTTCGTCTGTCTTTCCACTTCGTCTGCTTTTTAGTTCGTCTGTCTTTTGCTTCGTCTATCTTTTGCTTCGTCTGTCTTTTGTTTCGTCTATCTTTCCGCTTCGTCTGCTTTTCACTTCGTCTGTCTTTTGCTTCGTCTGTCTTTTGCTTCATCTGTTTTTCCGCTTCGTCTGTCTTTCCTCTTCGTATGCTTTTTTGCTTCGTCTGTCTTTTTACTTCGTCTGTCTTTCCACTTCGCCTGCTTTTCACTTCGTTTGTCTTTTGCTTCGTCTGTCTTTCTGTTTCGACTGCTTTTCGCTTCGTCTATCTTTTGCTTCGTCTGTCTTTCTGTTTCGACTGCTTTTCGCTTCGTCTATCTTTTGCTTCGTCTGTCTTTCTGTTTCGACTGCTTTTCGTTTCGTCTATCTTTTGCTTCGTCTATCTTTTGTTTCGTCTGTCTTCTCACTTTGTCTGTCTTTTTGTTTTGTCTATTTTGTGTTTCGTCTGTCTTTTGCTTCATCTGTCTTTTGCTTTGCCTGTCTTTTGTTTCCTCAATCGTCTCCAAATGTTAAGCTCCGGAAGCGGGGTCCAGCATTGTTTGGTATCAGAGCTTAGGTTTTTCCTAGACTTAGAATGCATTGTGGGATGAATTGTTATGTTATGCGATTACTTGTTGCATTGTAAATTGATTGAATTGCATTAAGTGACATGCATGTCATGCATACATGTAGGAATTAAGACTAAAATGAAAAGTAAGCTAATAGTTAGTGTTTACATTGAAGGAGTAAGATGCCACATCGTAGAAGGACTCGAGGAATATTGCAAGGATCGATTACACCTGACTCTCCACTAAGGGAGGAGAGTACTGATAAGTCTGTAGCCCCAAGGAACGCTGAGGCTTCTGTAGGGCCCAGTAGTGAGCCCATTTGGTTACAGTCTCGGGAGTCTCCTCTTCTGTAAGAGCAAGTGACTGCTCCATTGGATCTGAGAATGTTTCAGACATTTGCTCAGGACATGGGCCAGATGCCACAATATTCTACTCCGGTCCCAGTAAAGAAGGGAAAACAGTTTGACAAGCTTAGGAAGTATGGGGCAATGGATTTCTATGGGATCATGGATCCAGAAGAAGCTGAGATTTGGTTGAGAAAGACCGAGAGAATACTGGATCAGATGGATTTTCAGGATGATGAGAAAGTTTTATATGCTGCAAGCCTGCTACAAGGAGATGCTCTGCATTGGTGGGAGAGTGTGCCAGGGAGCCAGATGAGATCACCAATACTGGTATAAAAGGACTTCTTATCTGCTTACAAGAAGAAATATCTATCTGAGGTGTATATTCAGCAGAAGCAAAGAGAATTTTTGAGTCTCATCCAGAGGGAAATGACGGTGAGTGAGTATAAGCACTGATTTACACAATTGGCCCGATATGCAGCTGAGTTAATGATGAGTGAAGCAGTTAAGTGTTGTAGGTTCGAATCGGGGTTACACCTAGCTATAAGAGAGAAAGTAGTAGTGCAAAATTTCTATGATTTTCAACAGCTGGTTGAGGCAGCTTTGAGGGTAGAAAACATTGAGAACATAAAGAACGCCATGAGCAAAAAAAGAAAGGGGAGAGAACAATTCAAGAGGGGAGGCGGTACTTCTATACCTGAAAGGAGTGCCAGGACCTTCCCTGTGCAGTCTAAGGAGAGGAGCAGTGGGGCAAGTAGGCCTAAACCAATGAGGACTTCTACTGTTTTTCATCAAGCCTCAACGATGGGAGACAGTAGAAGGGGAGAGGGGACGAATCATCCGTCCCTAAGTGCGACCATTATGGCAAGTTCCATGGAGGGGAGTGATACAAGCTGACTGGAGCTTGTTTCAAATGTGGAGAGAAGGGGCATATGGCTAGAGAGTGTCCGCAGTATGCAAAAAGAGAGGGAGCACAGGTGCAAGTTTCGAAGAGAACAGAGGTTATGGGGCAAAAGACCATAACCGAAGTGGGCAACTCTGATGCAGTTAGGAGGGTGAATCCTCCAGGAAAACCAAGGGGGCAAGCTCTAGCTAGAGTATTTGCAATGACACAGGAGGACACAGAGACCGCTCCAGAAGTTATGACTGGTATGATTAAATTATTTGATGATGATGCGATTGTTTTGATTGATCCGAGTTTTACCCACTTCTTTGTTTCATCGGTTAGAACTATGTATGGTAGAGATTTGAACCCATTGGATACTCCTTTGATGGTGAGTACTCCAATCGGCCAGTGTATTGTGATTAGTCAAGTTCATAGAGATTATGAGATACATGTTGGTGGGGGCACTTAGTGGTGGATTTAATGCCATTGAAGATGGGAGGATTAGATGTGATTTTGGGTATGGACACCTTAGAGAAGTATAATGCCAACTTATATTGCAAACAGAAGACAGTGGAGTTCAAGTTGGATGACAGAAGAAAGGTGATGTTTATAGGAGACAGGAAATTTATCTCATTGAGAATTGTTTCAGCTATGAAAGCACAGAAAATGATGAGGAAAGGGTGTGAGGCATTTTGGGCCTATGTGGTAGACACGAGGGCAGATAAAGGGAAGTTAGAGGATACACCAGTGGTCATGGAATTCCCAGATGTCTTTCCCAAGGAGTTACCAGGACTACCGCCACCAAGGGAAATTGAATTTCCCATTGAGCTTCTTCCAGACACAACGCCAATTTCGATTCCGCCTTATAAAATGGCTCCGGTAGAATTGAAGGAGCTTAAGGAGCAATTGAAAGATTTGTTCGAGAAGGGTTATATTAGGCCGAGTTCTTTACCTTGGGGAGCTTCGATCCTTTTTGTGAAGAAGAAAGACGGATCCTTAAGAATGTGTGTGGACTATAGGAAGCTTAAATATGTCACCATTAAGAACAGATATTTGCTCCCACGTATAGATGATTTGTTTGATCAATTGCAAGGAGCGAGGGTCTTTTCGAAGATAGATTTAAGATCAGGTTACCATCAGCTAAGGATAAAGGAGTCTGATGTGTCAAAGACTGCTTTTAGAACATGGTATGGCCACTTTGAGTTCTTGGTCATGCCTCTTAGGTTGACAAATGCACCTGTAGCTTTTATGGATTTGATGAATAAAGTCTTTAAGCCCTTCTTAGACCAATTTGTTATTGTCTTCATTGATGATAGTTTGGTTTATTCTATGAGTGATAAGGAACATGAGGAACACTTAAGAATTTCTTTGGAGACATTATAGAAGAATGAGTTGTATGCCAAATTTGACAAATGTGAATTTTGACTAAAGAAAGTGACATTTCTTGGACTTGTGATTTCAGAGCAAGGAATTCATATGGATCCAAGGAAGATAGAAGCAGTTGTAAAATGGGAAGCACCAAGAAATGTAGCTGAAGTGAGAAGTTTCTTGGGATTGGCCGGGTATTATAGAAGGTTTATGGAGAGCTTTTCCATAATAGTAGCTCGACTTTCCAAATTGATAAGAAAGAATCAGAAATTTTTATGGACAGAGGAATGCCAGAGCAGTTTTGAGGAATTGAAGAACAGGCTTACAACTGCATCGATTTTGACCTTGCCTTCAGGAAGTGACAGATATACAGTGTATAGTGATGCCTCAAGAAAGGGATTAGGCTATGTGTTGATGCAAGGCGATAAAGTGATTACTTATGCTTCTAGGCAATTAAAGCCTTATGAAATAAATTACCCTACGCATGACTTGGAGTTAGCGACCATAATTTTTACACTGAAGATTTGAAGACATTACTTGTATAGAGTCACCACTAGGGTGTTTACAAACCATAAGAGTCTTAAATATTTGATGAGCTAAAAGGAGTTGAATTTGAGACAAAGAAGGTGGTTAGAATTGTTGAAAGATTATGATTTGATGATAGACTACCATCCAGAGAAAGCTAATGTAGTAGCGGCAGCACTAAGTAGGAAGTCCACTACGATATATGTGGAGACAATATACCTTCCTTTGTTGACAGAATTAGCCAAACTTAAGGTGACATTGAGATAAGCCGAATCTGGTTGTGTACTGGCTAATTTTAGAGTGAGGCCAGTATTAAATGAGAAGATTAAGGAATTGTAGGAATAAGATGAGTATTTAAACAGGCTCTGAGAAGAGATTAAAAGTGGTAAATCTTTTGAAATAGAGATCAGAGAAGATGGGTTGATGGTGGTAGGTAACAGATTGTGTATTCCAGATATGTTGGAGTTGAAAGAAGAGATTCTAGATGAGGCACACAGTGGGCCTTATGTTATGTTTTAAGTCAAAAAGACTTCACGAATAATAATTTTGTTGATAATGAAATAATAATAATGTTAAAATTAAATGAACTATTTTGATGTGTGTGTTAAGCGTGCATTGAAAACACAGAAGAAGCGCAAAACACAGAAGAAGCGTAAAACACAGAAGAAGCGCAAAACACAGAAGAAGTTCAAAACACAGAAGAAGCGCAAAACATAGAAGAAGCGCAAAACATAGAAGAAACCCAAAATACAAAAGAAGTTCAAAACACAGAAGAAGCACAAAACACAGAAGAAGTTGAAAACACAGAAGAAGTTCAAAACACAGAAGAAGCACAAAACACAAAAAAAAGTGCAAAACATAAAAGAAACGCAAAACACAGAAGAAGTTCAAAACATAGAAGAAGCGCAAAACACAGAAGAAGTTCAAAACACAGAAGAAGTTCAAAACACAGAAGAAGTTCAAAACACAGAAGAAGCGCAAAACACAAAAGAAGCGCAAAACATTGAAAAAGTTCAAAACACAGAAGAAGTTCAAAACACAGAAGAAACGCAAAACACATAAGAAATGCAAAACACAGAAGAAGTTCAAAACACAGAAGAAGTTCAAAACACAAAAGAAGTTCAAAACATAGAAGAAGTTCAAAACACAGAAGAAGTTGAAAACATAGACGATACAAAAATGAAGACATTCTAGTACGTCGATAGTTAGTCAGTTTGAGTTAGTTACAGAACTCAACTGAATAACAGTTATCAAGATACAAGAAGCAAGAAGCAGTTATCAAGAAGCAAGAAGCAGTTGGAAACTTAGGTTATAAATATTAGTCGTAGTCGAAGACTGAACAACCTTTTAGCTTTCAAATTATTACTTATAAAAAATTCTATATTCAAAGTGCGATACACGAGAGCGAACTCTACTGTAACAAAAAACTCACAATATCTTTCTAGTGAGAGAAAGAAAAGGTTAAGAGCCTAGAGAGGCTAAGATAGCAGAAAGAATACTCAGTGTAAGAGACCTGAAGAGGCTCTGGAAGGGAAGAAAGAATACTTGTAAATTTGACGAAGTATAGTGAAAACTCAGAAGAATTCTGAGGATTGGACGTAGTCAAGGTTTGGGGTGAACTAGTATAAAAATCGCAGCGTCTATCTTCTAACTCTTCACTTTTAATTTCTCTTGTTCTTACACAAGTTTATAGAAGCTATTTGCGATTTAACTACATAACTATTTTTGTATAACATTTAGTATTCATTTAATACTTGAAAAAAGTTTTTTTTCAAGAAATATCAAAGGTTTTGTGTATTGACAAAAAGATTACACAATTCAACCCCCTTCTTGTGTACTTCGTATATTGTACGTGAGTTCTATATTAACATGTGATTTATTTCAATTGGTATCAAGGCTCGATTTCCAAGAACCACCTTTACATAGTGAGGAAAAAAACCCATGGCTGAATCATATGTTTTATAGCTAAAGGTGCCTCCGTCATAAGACCTCCTACGTTCAATGGTGAGGACTATCATTATTGGAAGGACAGGATGCGGTTCTTCATCGAATCCACACACATTGATCTTTGGGATAACATCAAGAATGGACCATACGTACCAGTAGATGATGAAGGAAATACTATTCCTTGTACCAAATGGCCAGCCGATCACAAAGTGAGATTTCAATTAAACTCAAAGGCCAAGTTCTTTCTGAGTTGTGCTTTAAGCAGAAGTGAATACGATAAAGTTCATGG
>JANVCQ010010337.1:0-13137 GCA_025531925.1 Erythroxylum plowmanianum | reverse complement strand
AAACCAATGTGATCAACCATAGACAAAGGATACTCATGCATTACAATCATATTAACTAACTCTCTTCTTGAGAACTCCTGGCTAAATTTGTAGGTTTGCAATGTTTTTTTCTCATCATACTTAGTCCTACTCCCAATTAATAATGTTTTCTGGCCTCCAACAATCTTAAATGTTTCTTTGGACAATACTTGATCAAATGCTCACGCAGATGTGAAGTCCCGTTTGTACCTTTAGCAGAAAGCTTCCCTTTGCAATGCTTACACTCAACCTTATCAACACCTTTCATAGTCACCAAAATAAACTCTAGCCACACAAGAGAAATACGCTTCTTGCTTTTAGTTGCACCATGATGACCAAATTCTGTAGCTGCAATCTCCTCTTCTTCATGAGGTGGACTAGAGAGACTTTTTATTGTATGATTCTCAACTCCTTCCATCGGTTCGACATCGTTTAGAACCTAATTAGTTTCTCAACTAGTTAGTACTTAGAAGACGAGCATGCAACCAACGCGTAGGGACTCAATATTCACTCTTTAATATTTAAATGATGTTGAATGGGTGACTGTCGGTGGGTGCTTTGTGAAAAGTGAAGTCTTAAAAACACTGCACTTGGAAGATGCTTTACAAAATTCAACCACAAAAAACACGTGCAACAAGCTTTTGCCTAGAACGTTCCTTTATTTGTTCTTACTTCTTAAAGAAATGTTTTCTAGAGACTCAAAGAGAGAGAGAGAGAGAGCCTCGGTGGGATGAAGATCTCCTCACCTGCTGGGTCTCGTTCATAATTCTAAGTATCTGCTTGTCTACCTCGAAGATCTTCTCGCCTTTGACGCCGAGCTGCCGTCGCTTCTTCGATCCTCCCCCTCCGACTATCTCCTCTTGGTACAATATATATTTATGTGACTCATTTTATCTATGGTTTCTAGGAATATATTGACTTGAGTTGTGTGATTCTTGTCGTTTGAGATGGCAGCGGCTAAGGTGTTGCAAAGTTTGAGGTTGAAGGAACGTAGAACGTTTCAACTTTCAGTCAATTATTTTGGAATTTTTGTAGGATTTGTATCTAATTGATTTATTCCCTTCACTGAAAGAAATGTAAGAAATAGTAAAGATTGTGTATAATTAGTTGTATGCTTTCAGTAGTTGTATCTAATTAATTGATTTTTTATACATGGAAGTGCCTTCAGTGATTTCTTACGTTTCTTTTACTATTGCGTAAGAAATAGTAAAGATGGCAAGATGCAAACATCTATTTCTAGTTTCCCCTCAAATTATAAATTTGATGTTCACAAAAAAAGGAAATATTTTGTGGTTGAATTTTTAAAAGCTTACTACACGTGGAACATTCTTGAATCTTGACAGTGTGATTATCTTTTCAAAAGCCTTTGAAGGCTCAACGAATATATTCATGTTTTACCAATTAATATGCTGGCTCATAAATTATATAAGAGTAAAGTGAGATATTAAGTTATGTACTGAAAAAAAAGAGTTAATAAAAACAGGTTGGGTATGGGTATCCATCGGTTTAGGTTATTACTAGACCCATATCCAAATCTATATCCACATCCATTTTTCAAAATCCATTTAAAATCCATTTTTTAGCCTCCATATCTATTTTTTAGGGTCGGGTAGTACGGATATTAATCGGGTTGAAAACCCATTGCCATCCCTAGTGATTGGTGCAATTATGGTACTAAAGTTTCTAGTGAACCTCCTATAGAAAGAGTAAAATCCATGAAAGCTTCTAACCTTAAAAAGTGTTTTAGGGGCCAGTCACTCTAGAATAGCCTTGATTTTTGTAGGATCCATTCTTATTCCTTCATGGCTTACTACATAACCTAGGAAAGTCAATAAATGATCACAAAAATGACACTTTTCCACATTAGCTTATAAACATTCATGATCTAACACCTCAAACACCATTCTCAAATGCATCACATGTTCATCTAAATCTTTTGAGAAAAATAAAATATCTTCAAAATACACTTATACAAACTTATGAAGGAATGGTTTTAATACCTCATTCATCAACCTATGAAGGTTGAAGGTGAATTGGACATCCCTATTGGCATCACCAACCAATCATAGAGCCCCTGCTTTGATTTGAAGGCAGTTTTCCATTCATCTCCTTCACAAACTCGGATTTTATAGAATCCATTTGCTACTCTATGTAAGTTTTCAAGCATGTCATCAAGTCTAGGAATTGGATACCTATACTTGATGCTAATCTTGTTCACAACCCTAGAATCTATCACCATCTTCCATTTCCTATTCTTCTTTGGCACCATAAAAGCGGGCACCATACATGGACTAGAACTCACTCGGATAAAACCCCTTTCCACCAACTCATTCACACAATATTGTAAAGCTTCACTCTCCTTTAGGCTTATCCTATAGGCATGCTTATGAGGTATTACGGCTTTGGGCACAAAATTGATCTCATGTTGGATGTTTCTCAATAGAGGAAGGCCTTTAGGCAAATTTTTGGGAAATACCCGTGGGAACTCCTTAATTAAACTTTCCATCTCTTTAGGCAACACTACTGTTGATTTGTCTTTCACAGCTAATGGCACATAAGATGTTAATTCCTCTACAATGACTTTTTCCTTGTCCCTGGCTAAAGTAATTTCACTTGCATTCTCCCCTTTGAACTTCGACTTCATCGATGTAAACAAAAAGTTCTTCCCTTCATGCCTCAAAGAATAGTTGTTTGCTCTCCTTTGATGGCTCACATCTCTGTCATACAACCATAGCCTCCTAAGTAGCAAATGACAAGCAGACATAGGGATAACATGGCACCATACTTCATCATAATATTTGTCAATCGCAAAAGGAATTAAACACCTCTTAGTTACCTTAATTTCATGATTGTCACTGAGCCATGTGAGCTTGTACGGATTGGTAATTGGTTCGATTTTGAGCTTAAGATTGCCCACCATTTTGTTTGAGGCCATGTTCTCATAAGCTCCACTATTTATCAACATATGACACATTTTCCCACTAGTAATAGACCTTGTGTGGAAAAGTGATCTTCTTTTCCAATCTTCTCCTTCATTTTTTCTGTTCTAAAGCCTACGTAACATAAACATTTCGACACATATATTTTCTCCACTAGGCATAATTTTTTCATCACTCTCATGCTCCTCTTCTTCACTAGCACCATAAACCATCTCCGCCCTAAACTCAACTTCATCAATCTCCTTCATTTCCCTAATGGTCATCATTTTTCTATTTGGACACTCGGATTGAAAATGACCATACCCTTGGCATTTAAAACACCTAAGCTTGGTTTTTGGAGATTGTTGGTTCATATTTGGCAAGATTTTTAGGGTATAAGTTGTAGTGTTTGGCCTTTGGTTCAATGGAGTTGAGTAAGGTGGGTTTGGTGGTGTAGTGTTCAGTTTGGTGGAATTTGATAGTGTGGTGTATGGAGTTTGTGTTTTTGATGGAAAATTTTGGTATTGGTCATGGGGTTTGAGATGAGTTTTAGCTTACTTCACTTCTGATTGCAAGCCTCTTCAATTCGCTAAAAGTTTCATATGGGTAAAAGCTCACCATGTTTCTAATATCAACTTTGAGCCCTTTGTGAAAATGGGCTCGAACTAATTCTTCACTTTCTCCAAGATCATATTTGAGTAAAAAACGTTCAAATTCACTAATATATTCTTCAATGCTTCTACTACTTTGTGTGAGAGACATCATTTAACCCAACAAAATTTTCCTATATTGAGGCAACAAAAATGTATTTTCAAGCTTGGCTTTCATCCTTTCCTAAGTGTTGATTCATTGACTCCCTTCTCTGACTCTTCTTCTTGGAAGATTGTCCCACCACAAAGTCATATGCCCCCTAAATTTGAGAGCCACAATCTTCACTTTCTTATCATCCTCGATTCAAAAGCTCTTTCTACTCTTATAGCTAATCTTCGTAAGCATCATGATCTAACTTTCCATGAAACTCGGGAGTGTCTAATTTGAAATTAAAAATTTCACTTTGGGGCCTCTCTTGCATAAACCTTTCTTGAACATAACTTCCTTTACGTGGGTCAATTCTGCCCCCTCTCCCTCTTGGAGCTGTTGGTCCTCCCACGGTGTAAGAGGCACCATCATCATCATATGGCTCACCTTCTCCAAAGGTAGTGCCACCATCAAAATTTTGATGGGGGTCTAACCTACTTAGGATTTCGGGGATGTATGGAGTACTCGAGGATGGTTTGAACGTTTCAAAGGCTCTGTCTTTGGCTTTCATGGCGGCTATTTCATGGTGGAGTGCGTCAATTTGAGAGACCATCTCTTCTTGTGTGAGTTGTGTCTTGGGTTGAGTAGGTTCAGACAAGGCTTATGGGAGATGTACCTAGGCTCTGATACCAAAATGATGGCATATACGGTGTGAAATAACGTCACATGGGTTCTGGAAAAAGTTTAGGAAAGTTTGGAGCAATTTGCTGATCAAATAGTTTAGGAATGTGGGAAGAATTTCTAGGAATATAGGTCTAGATTTTGTGGTTATGGCCTCTATGAAAGTTGTAGATCTATGTGTCTAGTTTCTGGAAAGGTATGGTACATTTGAAATGGATGAGTGGTTTGAGAGTTATGCCATTTTTAGTGATAGATGGTTTGGTTGGGAACTGAAATAAAAGCTATTGTGAAAATGGGAAATTTGGATGGGTTGCATTTGGATTCTGGAGAAGAGATCAAAATGAAAGTTATAAAGGAGATGATGATGAACAACTTTGTTTTGACCAGAAGTTGAATTGGTGAGTGGTTTTTAAGATAATTGGAACGGACAGAAGGTGATGTTGGGTGGCGAGATGGAGCAGAACAAAATATCAATTGATAATTTTTCGAAAATAATCAAACCCAAGTGATTGTTTTTGGAAAACAACAAACCTAATAGAAAATTCTGCCAAAGAAGATAAAACTCACATTTGAATTCAAATATCTAGTATATTTTTGTTATATTTCCAGTCATCTGTTTATAGACAAGGAATGCAAAAGGGCAACCTCCTCATGTCCCAGTCGTACATTATAAGCCATCAAAATAGAAAATTAAATTCAATCACAACTAAACATTAACACTATTTATGAAAACATAACTTAAATAGAAAATTAAAGGTCATCGCAAGCTAAACGTCACAAATTCAACAAATCAACAATATCATGTTTTTCAAGAGTTGTTGGCCAGCCTCCTTCTTGATGTTATGGGCCTTCTGTGGGTTGTGGTCACTCTTTATAAACACAAGCTTTGACTGCACCAAAAGGCTTTAGTAAGGCTTGGAATTATAGGAAATTGTTGAGTCCAAATTCCTTTTCTCCAAATGTTGTAACCGTGGGTTGTGGAGGCTCTCCTAGGCCCATGGCTTCCATGTCTTCCATTGTTTACTTGGATGGTCCTCCATCAGAGATCATCATAGTAAGGGGAGCACAAGACAATCTCACTCTAGGCATAAAGCTTAGATTGAATCTTTGAAATTATATCATTGATCTCAATTTTATACTAAACTTAACTCTGTGAATAGTATTGAATTGTAGTGGTGTAATAGCTTTTGCTAGATATTAATAAAAATCTTATTTCACTTTTTTAAAAAACTAAAATCTATGTATGTATACAGTAAAACATAATGATGCAAAAATGTCCACCTAAAATAAGCAAAGGAAATAAATTAAAAAGAAACTATGTTAGTTAAACATAAAACTAAGGAAAAATCTTAGAAATTTCAACCTTTCATACTTAAAATATGTATTTATCCTCAATGTTAAGTAAAAAAGATGATAAAATCAATTTTTAAGAATATTAATATTAAGAAATCTCCTTTAATCATTTGCAAGTTTAGTGAGATAAAATTCAAGAAATTCTACCAAAATCATCCTACAAAAGAAAATAAACATTTGAAGAATAAAAATAAGAAAAGAAACAATAAAGTTAGAATCATTGGGTTAACTCCCAATAAGCTCTTCTCTAGAAGTTTTTTAGTTGAACTTCCTTCTTATGCTCTTCACTCATTCATGATCTCTAGTTGGAAGAGCTCAAATTCTTTCCTGCACAAAACTAAGAGAAGAAAAAGTAAATTCAAAATGATAAATAATATATTTTTTCATAAGTTTGTATACCACCAATGAGGAGTCAATGTCTTTAATTAAAGGTTAGTGCTTCTTTGGTAGATGGTAAGGGTTTAAGCTTTCCTTCTAACATAAAAGAATCATCATTAGGAGTGCAATCCTCCTCCTTCTCCTTAAGTTCTACATTTTTACATATTTTAAGAGGATCACTATACCCAACTTTAGGTACGTCATATATAATAGGGTTTATAATGTACATCCTATAGCATTCTTTATTAAAGGCAATTTGTTGATGTGGAATTTAATCTTCTCCTTAACCAGCTGAAGGGTCAACTTTCCTTAACCACATCAGTTATAGCCTCTCTAATTGTTAAAAATGAGCTCCTTAATATGACGAGGGCCCTAGTGTCTTACTCTATGTACATTACTAATAAATTAAAAATAGATAAAACTTCTCACTTTAACAAGTATGTCTTCCACTACCACAATTAGGTGCTTACTTAAATGATCCACCAATTAGAATGAAACATTTGTTGGCTTGAGCTCCCATATTCCTAGATAAAGGTATAAGATTATAATTTATACCTAAATCATATAAACATCTAATAAAAATACAAACACTAAGTTGAAAAGTAAAATAATAATACACTCCTTTGTTAAATATATTATAACATAGTCTTCTATTTTCTTTAGTAGAGATAATCTCCTTTAAAAACTTCACATACGATGGCATCCAAGCTAATGCATTCTCAAAGGCTATTAATGTACAACATTTTGAAGATCTCTAAGAACTTCTTAAAGTTGGCTTCATTCACAATCTTCTTTAACTTTTGAGGGAATCTAACTTATGGCAAGTAAGGCTTGAAAATGAATTAAAGGTTTTGCTCTTGATTGGTGCTAATTGAATTTAATGCCAATTTTCCATCTTGTTCTCACTCTCTAACTTAATATCTTTTTGACTTTCTCACTAGCTTTTCTCTAGTAACATCAAAGTTAAGTGTTGTGCTACTCTTGAGTGTAATGGAAAACACTTGATCTTGAAGGTTCACCTTGGCGTTACTCGAAAACTTCCCTGGACGTCTTTCACTCACCACCTTATCTAAATGACTCGCATGAAAATCCATATTATGGATGGATAAATTAGAATACATAGCCTTTTTAAGCTTCCCCAAATTATCCATTTTCTCTAATTTTTATCCACAAAAGACATAAACTACTTGAGAAACTCTTTCATCCTCTAGTTTTGCAACATTAGCTATTGAAACTAAATTCTTTAATGGAACCAATTTGTTATTATTATTCTACCTGCTTTAGATCCTTACTTCTTCTATAAAAAGTTTGGGTGATTATTACACCTTAGATTATAAGTGTTAAAGAAAGAGCCATTCCTTGTCATTTGTTTTCCTCTATAGGCAAGCATATATTTTGCTTCTTCATAGTAGTTTAAGGTTAAGCTCACATTCATCATACATGGGAAGGATGCCCATACATGCCATACTAATAGAACATTTCTCTGTTGCCCATGTCTTAGTTTATAAAAATATTCGTTTGGCATAACATATCAGCTATTTGAGATGCCATGTTTGAAGATGCTTACACCTTATAAAAGGAAGCTTTTGAATTTCTCCTTATCATTTTAGTTGAAGAATTTCTTTCTAAAGTGTTGATGATCTATTTGACCTCCTTACTAATTTTTTTATGCATGATCTTTTATGCCATAGTGTTAACTAAAATTTTATATGTAATTTTAAGGCCTTTGTAAAAGAATTGTATAATAAATCGAAGGGAGTACTAATAATATAGGCACTTTCTAAGCAAAGCTTTATATCATTCCTATGCTTCATGGAATGCTTTTCCCCATTTTTTATGCAAAGCTCCAAATTTGCATTTTTAGCTCATTGGTTTTATATAGAGGGAAAAATCTCAACATGAATGCATCATCCTTGCTCAATCGCTCATATAGTAAAGGAAGCTCCTCATTTAAAGATCACTTTCTTTAGGGTCATTTAATGGAAGAGTTTGGATCACCAAATATTATTCCTTAATGAATGTAATCGTGTCTTCCATGATTGATCCACTAAAATCAATAGAAGGTGAAGATGAACTTGATCCAACGTATAGTTCCTCGCCTTTGGAATTAATTTGATCTATGAAGGATTTACACTAATCACCTACATTTGAATATCCCTTAAGAAAATCCTATGTGGTTGTTGTTGCTTTATCTTAGTAATGATGTTGTTAACTGAATATATCTATAAGCATATAAATTCAATTACAAGTTATTAAATTTAGAGTAATCCAAAGTATCAATCCCATAGGAAATTTATTACTATGTCAATTAATCCTAGCTAAACAATAATATCAAAATCAATAAGATCTTGGAAAATTAAATTGATAAGCTAAAAAAAGATTGTGTACGGAAGTTAAAAAACAAAGTGTTAAGGCTATAGGGTTCACTTATATGATATTTTAATTATTATATAAGACTAGTAATCTATTTTAAAATAACAATTAACCTAAAGTATCTATGAACTCTCTCGAGGTATATGAGTATATCAAATTAGGAAACTACCACCTCTTGATGTATAATTCATCCTAACAAAATCCATTAAGAATAGTTAATCTGTTAGATTTTCATAATAGTCTAGGATACTTTTGTTCTCTAGCACTAAAGCATTCATTCTCCTAACGTACGTATCATATTTCACCTCTTAATTATCAAAAAGAAAGAGAATAAATTCAACTAAATGAATATCAAATCATACATTAGTGAAAAGATCCATTACAAGCTATATCTTGAACCTTAACTAGGGATTTAATTATTAAATTTAATAAAAGAAAAAAACTCTTAACATAAGAGAAAGCAAAGGAAGAAAAAACTAGAAGAGTTTTCATGGTCTCCTTTAATCTAATTCCAAATCCCTCTTTAATTCTAAGAAAACCATAAAACTATAAATCTTGGTAATAGAGGAGGTTGTCATAGGCCTCCAAAGTCCCCACCAAAGAACCCTCCTAAAAGATTTATAAGTTAGGGTTACATAAAAGAGTTATAAGGTAATTAAACTTATAACTTTACATGACTTTAAGTTATTGTTACGATAATCGATACCTATTACATTAAGACCTTTGTTGATTTTTCTTCACTAGTTTAATTCTCTTTCCTTTTAGCTTAATTATTTTTTATTAAATATTAGTTCTTGAGTTTTAATGTTTAAATAGAAAAAATAGATATAGTAATATAATTCACGTAGGATTGATAATCTAGATACTTCAGTTTTAATAATTTGTTACAATTCATTATATACACTTAAAGTTAGGCTTAATCAATATTTTAACATCATTTCTAAGGCTTATTGAGTTGTTATTTTATTAACATTAGTTTTTATCTTTATCTTTATTTCAATTAATTTATTTTTAAGTTGTTAGTGCAAGATAGAAGATCTAAGAGTGATAAATTGGATAACCTATTTTAACTTGATCTTGAAATTAAGTGAACTTTCAGTCAAAATAGAGCACAGTGAAGAGAAGAGATGGCTACATATCAAGATAACGGATAGGTCCATATTTTAAATGTTTATATGAGATAAATTAGTTACTATTTATTATTTTTATATCATTTTTCTATGTAAATTTATGATATTTTCTTGTGTTAGTTCATTGTCTTGCAGGTGATGATTTTAAGAAGGAGACAAGAATTTGAGAATAACTTTCTCCATAATTATCCAATTTAGGTGATTCTAAAGTCATTTGAAAGAAAACTTGGTTACAAATTTTGTAGAGGATTTAAGGTACAAACATCGTATATAAAGCAACACCTATAATGAACATGTAATGTTTGACATTATGGTTTCATGGTTCATTTATATGTACTTCCAATTATTATGCAAGATTGATTATTTAGGTTCAAATAATAATTAATAATATATTTCTCAAGGAACATAGGTGTATTTAAATTTTTAACCACCACCTCAAAATCTATAATTCTAACTAATCAAACTCATTAAGCCTAGTTAATCTTTTCATTATTACAATAGTATACGATACTTTCATTCCTTAGATCTAAAGTATTTATTCTCTTAGTGCATATGATTTTTTACCCCTTGGTCCTTTATAAAATTCCTAAGATTGAATGTATGATGGTTAGTCACAAAATCAACAATTAAGAAGAAAGAGAATAAATTTAACTAAGAAATAATCAAACTACGTACCAATGATTTAAGAATCCATCACAAACTATATTCTTAATCCTAACTAGGGTTTTTAGCCAATAAAAACCAATCATTATTAATATAAGGAGAATAAAAAAGGTAAGAGTTAGAGATGTTATCATGTGCTCCTCCAATCTTACTCCAAATCCCTTATTTAAATCTAAGAAAGATCAAAATTATAAAATAACTAAAAGATTATCATACTCCATCTAAAACTCCTCCTAGTTAAACCTAAAGATAGAATTTATAACTAGGGTTAAGAAATAAAGTCCTATAATGCTTGAACTTATGATTTTTTTTGCATATTTAAAATGTGTGATATGAGAACAAACATCAGAATAGCATCCACATTGGCACTGATTCCGTTTTAGAACTTTTATTGTCTTAAACAAGTGCATAACTAATATATGATATTATATTATAATTAATGTTACTTATTTTATTTCTACATAAAATCATGATGAGTTTGGTTTTAGTTATAGATGCACTTTGACATCAGTTTTGTACCATTTCTCAATCTCTTAAACCTCGTGAGAAATAGGCATTTATCTTTTTAGTGTGTCTAACAACAATTTTCACTTCACCAACTTCTCTAATTTTTCACATTTGAGCTTGAATTCACCTTTGATATCTTTTAAAAAGATTTTTTCCTTTTTGTTAGTTTTCTAATAAATCCAATATCACTCAACTAGATAACTGTAGAGAAAGTTGTACTCAAATTCAAGACATATCCTTTACATCAACTATAAGACAATAAACTAAACATAGGAAAACATCATACAATCTATATAAAACTTTTTATATAAGTGATAAATTATAACTAATTATACCCCTAATAACATGTAAAATATATACTTACCACACTCTTTGTTTGGTTTTAAATTCCTATATTCCTCTCTATGTTCCTTTTCTCATTTTGGACAAAACTTAGATACCTCTATAGGGCTCCTTATTTACTTTGAATTCCCTAGATACTACTTTAGGTCCCTTTCTTATCTTGGGAAAGGCACTATGTACCTCTCTAAGACTCTTTATTTAGTTTTAAATTCCTAGAAACTTCTTTTGATCCTTTTTCTTACTTCGTGAAAATACTAAATCTCTCTTTAAGATTCCCCTTTTAGTTATAAATCTTTATAGATCTCTCTAGGTTCCTTTTCTTACTTTGGGCTACCCTTAGATACCTCTTTTAAACTCCATTTTTAGTTTTAAATCCCTAGGTACCTCTTTAGGTCCATTTTTCAAATTTTGGGAAAAACCTATATACCGCTCTTGAACTCCTTGTTTTGTGTAAAGCCCCTATATAGTTAAACATATTCCTTGTCTCACTTCAAGCATAACCATATATACCTGTCTAATACTAACTTTTTAGTTCAAAATGTATACCTCTTAGGTTCATTTTCTTTCTTTGTTTAGATCCCTAAATTTTTATCTGGGACTCCTTATTTGGATTTAAATCCCTAGACACATCCCTAGTTCAATTTTTTCACTTTGGAAAAAAAAATTCTAGATACCTATCTTATACTCTGTATTTAGTTTTAAATCCCTAAGTACTTCTCTAGGCCTTTGTTCTCACTTTGGGGAAAAAAACTTATATATCTCTCTAAAAATCCTTATTTAATTTTAAATTTCTTAATACCTCTTTAAGTTACCTTTCTCACTTTGGTTAAAACACTAGACATCTCTGTGACTTAATGGTTGATTTTAAATCCCTAAATACCTCTCTCATTTCCTTTCCACTCTCACCAAATCCTAAATACTTTTTTGTAACTCTCTATTTAGTTTTAAATCTATTGATAGCTCTGTAAGATCCTTTTCTCACTTTGCACAAACCCTTAGATAATTTTGTATGTTTTTTTCACTTATCTTCAAATCCTATATACTTTTCTAGGACTCTACCCATTTAGTTTTAAATCTTTAGATATCTCTTTAAGTCCATTTTGCAGAATTTAAACAAAATCTTAGAAACCTCTCTAACACCCCTATTTTAGCTTGAAATCCTTATAAACCTTTGTGGATACCTTTTTCATTTTTGCATAAAACCTAAATACCTCTATAATTCTCCTCATTTAGTTTTAAATCTTTAGATATCCATTTAGCTCCCTTTTTTCTCTAGCGTAGATAGCTCTTCAAGACTTTTTTCTTGGTTTTGAATTCCTAAGTACCTTTTTAGATTCCTTTTTGCATTTTATGACAAAAACCTAGACCCTTATAAAAAGCCCCTATTTAGTGTTAAATCCTTAATATCTATAAAGGTACCTTTTCTTACTTTAGACAATTTTATATGTAACATCCCGATACCCATGTTATGGCTAGAATAGTAATTTATGAGAAAATATTGTGAAATTAAGAAAATGCATGTCATGCATAAGTTAATTGTGACATACACATTTATTTTGCACATTTATATGATTGTACATGCATTCATTGGCATTTCCGGGTAAATTTGATTTATAAGTGAAAATTGTGGATTAAATTGGAGTATATTAATTGGGATTTGGCAATTTTGGTATATTTTGAATATTTTGAAATTTTTGGTAAATTATTTGAGCTGAAAATTTATTTGGTGAAAATAGTTATTATTTCAGGATTTTTGGTGAACTATGGACAAATTATTTTGAAAATTAAATTTGGTGTGTATTAGAACTTATTCCGCATTTTTGGTGACATTTTAGATATGTTGGAAATTTATCAAAAAAACTGAGGTATTTTAGACTAGGAAAAATATTGAAATAAGGGATAAATAGAAGTGTGACAATTGTATTAGAAATTAATGGACAAATGGACAAATTATGGAGTGACAAATGGATAAAATCATATGTGACATGTGGACCTATAGCTATGAGACAAATGGTAGCTTATCTAGTGGACAAGTG
>JANVCQ010010282.1:0-13140 GCA_025531925.1 Erythroxylum plowmanianum | reverse complement strand
GGCCAACGGGAGTATAGCTACAGCATACCAGTGAAGGATAGAGGTCGGGATCAGTTCGCGTCTGCATTTGTGTTTTTTGCATTTCGTATTAAATTGTATATTCTGCATCTTTTCGTATAAAATTGTATTTTAAAATGACACAAGTATTTTATAATTATGAAAGGGCCCGAATGGCTATTGAACATTGTGTTAAGTGGAAATGTTTATGAATGAATGTGGGCCCAATTTGAGCTTTCGATTTTCGCATTTTGTGTTATCGATTTTCCAAAAGAGATAAAAAAAAGGAAATTTACGTGGATTTTTGAAAGATTGAGTGCTTAGCACGCCACCCTCGTGGGACTCGAACTCATATATCACTATCGATGTCGGGTTCGGGTCTTGTGGGAGTGGGGTGCTACACTTGGGCATCACAAATGAATTATCTCAAGCATTGCAAAGGAAGGATCAAGACATTATCAATGCAATTTCCTTGATTAAAGTTTCCAAACAACGACTACAAATGATGAGGGATGATGGGTGACAGTCCTTATTTGATGAAACATCTTCATTTTGTGAGAACCATGATATTGCCATTCTAAATATGGATGAAAATTTTGTACATTGGGGAAGGTCAAGGCAAAATGCACAAAAAATGATAAATTTGCATCATTATCAAGTGGAATTATTTTACATTGTGATTGGTATGCAACTTTAAGAGCTCAACAATCGCTTCAATGAGGTAAATACCAAGTTACTTATTTGTGTGGCAAGCTTGAATCCAAGTGACTCTTTTTATGCTCTTGATAAGCAAAATTTGATTTAACTTGTTGAATTTTATCCTTTTGATTTCTCTAAAGTAGAGCTTATTACTCTTGGTAATGAACTTGATAATTATATTGTTGATATGCAATTTGATGATCAATTTTTGATATTAAATGGGAATAGTGATCTTGCCAAGAAGTTAGTTGAAACAGAAAAGGATGTTGTATACCCTTTGGTGTTTTTACTTGTCAGATTAGCTTTGATTTTGCCTATTGCTACTGCACCGGTGGAAAGAGCATTTTCTGTAATGAAGATAGTGAAAAATCGCTTACGCAATCTAATGGGAGATTCTTGGATGAATGACTGTTTGATCATATATATTGAGAAAGATATCTTCAATAGTATTGACAATGAGAAAATTTTATAGTGATATCAAAATATGAGGACTCGTAGGGAGCGATTGTAATAGGTTATATGTAAGAAGCTTAAGACAATGATGTAATTTTTGTTTATCAAATATACAAATATTTGTATCTTTTTTAGTAATATAAGAGTACTTTAAATATTTTGCCCCCACTCAAAATAAATTTTGGATTCGTCCCTGTTTATGATCAAGGTATGCACACTGTCTCAATCATAAATAAAGGGATATATATAGCAGCATATATGTAAAGATGTTGGACCCCATTTCTGGAGCCCAACATCCGGAGTCATAAACCTTGAACTTATTACCCTATAGGGTTATTCCAAATAACCCTCTTTAGCCATCATCTCACAAGGGTGGTGTGCCCACACCAGTCAATCACCAAAATCATAATTGAATTCTTCAAAACAATTGTAGCTCTAAATCTCTGGTTCAATTTGAAGCAAGAACTATCTCAATTAGGACTCTATAGAAGAAGTTATGCTTGAAAAGCCAAAGTATGTCCATACCTCAATCATGCTCTCTCAACCGACCCCTCACTTTCTCTAATGCAAATTTTTTCAAATCAACTCCAAAAGATACAAATTTCTATAAGATAGAAACATGTCTTAGGAATCTATTTCTTCAAGAATCACTTCATTTGGAGGTTGGATTAGGAAGTTATGGCCAAAAAATCCAACATGTTTATGTCCTTAATTATTTTGTACCTATCTTCGAGAAATTGCCATAACTTTTGGTACGGATGTTGGATTGAAGTCATTTTTAGACCATTTGAAAGATGACTTCTGGATCTACAACTTTCATGAAGAACTAAAAGTGAGATTCTACCTTTAAAATAGTCAAAAACGTGATTTACTGTAGCTATCCTGTGAATGTCCCCGTTTAACGGACATGGACTGGCTTAGGAGCCATTTTTGGCCCAAAAAGGTCCGTTTAAACAGACATTGGTGAGGTTAGGGGTCATTTTTGACCCGTGAAGGTCCGTTAAACGGACCTAAAGTCCGTCTAATAGACATGGGGGTTTCCCAAACCCCTCCAATGCTTCTTCCATCCATTCTAACATCATATTCACTCATAATCTTCCCAAATCCAACTCTTCTAGTGCAAACTCACTTCATATCAACTCAACCACCAAATTTATCTCATCAAACTCTCAATTCTCAACCCATTTGATTCATCAAAACCACCAATTTCACATCATTCTCTATAGCTGTCCTATACACACATCCTATACGGCATCGTAACTTGTAATGATCATAACTTTCCACTCTGATATCCAAAAATTACAAACTTTATATCGTTGGAAAGCTAGAAAGATCATCTACAACTTCCATGAATACAACTTGGTAATTCATCCTAAATTATTCCAAAATTTCTCCTGAAATCAAAACACAAATCCTACCCCCATGAAAAGCTTAAAAATGCAATATAAAGACTTTGGAAAGCCATAAACAAACATAATGTATATGTATTTCATTCGCATCAAAATAAGAGTGTTACAACGCTTTAGTGAGCATTTCGAGCCACATTATAACATAATCCAAAATACAAACTTTACAAAACAATAATTTCTCAAAATGCAACTAAAGCATTGTTTTACAAAATCTAACTTCAAAAGAACAAAAATGTGCAAATTGGAGTGATGCCTTGACGCTCGACTCGATCACTCAATATCTTGCTCATCGCTTGTGGATGGGAAGGAGTGGGAGTGAGCTTAACGCTCATGGGTAACAGTTTAATAATCAATAATAAACAAAAATCATTTAAAACCTTCATGATCATAGCAATTTTCCACAAATCCATAAAACATATATTTCTCACTTGTCAAAACAATTCACAATTCACATATGTCAAACATTCATCAAACTTGTCAACACATGTAAACACATAAACACATCATAATGGTTTGGGTGGATCCTTACAGAACGTACTACACATTTCCCATATGGGTCCTGTGTAGCCGTGAACAGAACGTATGATCGTAATCCCACAAAATGGTCTTGCGTAGCTGTGAACTTATGGGAATCCGTAAGGGAGCTCCATGTCATTAGCGGGCAGGCGGGAGAGGCCTTTTTAATCAAGTGCACTTAATTTAACTTAGGGGACCACCACAAACCCATATAATATGAAATTCATGACTTGAAAACTAATTGCCCAAATGGCACATTTCTAAAACTTGTTTCTCATGCACATGATATATTTCACATGCATTCCCATCAGCATTCCTATACTAAGCATAAAGCGATTTCCCAAATCATTCAAAAGTGACAAATACAACTATTATAAAGCCATTTGAAAACATTTTCATGTCAGCTCATAAGTCATTCATAGAAATTCACATACAAAATCACATGACACATTCTCATGGCATTTTTAAAGGACAATAAATGCACATTGTCAAGGTAGTTAGAAAATCATTAACTTCCATTTATTTGGAGGAACTTTAAAAGCTTATTAACTCAACTATAAAAATATCACCCACCTTGGTTTCCTTGCTTGAAACTTGCTCAAGGATGTCTCTCCTCTTGCTCCTCTTGCCTCTCTTGATTTTCTTCAACATTGACAACAAAATCCCAAATAAAAAAGAATTCAAATTGGACAATCCAAAGAAATATATTAATAAAATTGACCATAGAATACTTAAACCATGCATTTCCTAAGCTCTTTGAACCAAAACCCTTCCAAAAATCCAAATATCAAAACACAAACTTACCTTGAATCTCCACCAATCAATGGATTTCTTGGCTCTAATGGAAGCTCTAATCTTCCTCTTCCTTTTTCCCTTCTTGCTCAACCCCAAAATCCCTCTTGAAGGTTAAGAAAAGTTGAAACCTAGCTTAGCCCTCTTTTCTTTCTCTTCTTTTCTCCTACACGACACTCTCTCTCCTCTCTTTTCTCCAATTTTCATTTTCTCTCTCTTCCAATGCAAGACAAGTCTTTTCTTCTCCCTTTCATACCCTTAATGAATGCACAATGTCCATTTTGCCTTTCTTCAAAGCCTTAAGACTTTACAACTTAAGTGATCATCTTCCAACAATACCCCTTATGCTACTTATCGCCTTAACTCTTTAATTCCATTAACTTATGTCATATTATCTTACTCACATTAACATGCTAATTAATTCCAACATAAATTAATCTAGAAAAATCCAAAAATTAATCTAATCATGTTTAATCATCAAGAGAAAAAAATTTCGAGGGCCAACAAAAGGGATATTAGAGGAACACACGAGGGTGAACACATAGCAATATAGTTAGTCACTAGCCACATACGGGGGTGACTAATTAAATCACCCTCATGACTAGCTTTAAGTTAAATACTAGTCATGCACAGTGGTGACTTACAAACATATATGATGATAGTTTGAAGGTGAAATGATCATGATAGTAGAGTAGAATGTGTGCAGAAATTTGATGAATGTATATATACATTAATGTTCTGTTTTTGTGCTTATGATCAAGGTATACACATTGTCTCAAGCATAAGTAAAGGGATATATATATAGCAGTATATAGTAGTATATGTGTAAAGGGATATTAGATGAACACAGGGGGGTGAACACATAGCAGTATAATTAGTCACTAACCACGCACGAGGGTAACTTAAGTGACTAATTAAGTCACCCCCTTGACTAGCATTTAAGTTAAATGCTAGTCATGCACAGTGGTGACTTAACTAGCATTTAACTTAAATGTTAGTCATGCACGATGGTGACTTACAAACATATATGATGATAGTTTGAAGGTGAAATGATCATGAAAGTGGAGTAGAATATGTCCAGAAATTTGATGAATGTATGTATATGTTGATGTTCTGTTTTTGTGTTTATGATCAATGTATGCACACTATCTCAAGCATAAGTAAAGGGATATATATAGCAGTACATGGCAGTATATATGTAAAGGGATATTAGATAAACACATGGGGATAAACACATAGCAATATAATTATTCACTAGCCAACATACCCCTGTGACTAGCCTAAGTCACCCCCGTGACTAGCCTAAGTCACCCCCGTGACTAACATTTAACTTAAATGCTAGTCATGCACAGTGGTGACTTACAAAAATATATGATGATAGTTTGAAGGTGAAATGATCATGATAGTGGAGTTGAATGTGTACAGAAATGTAATGAATGTATGTATACATTGATGTTCTGTTTTTGTGTTTATGATCAAGGTATGCATACTGTCTTAAGCATAAGTAAAGGGATATATATAGCAATACATAGCAATATATATGTAAAGGGATATTAGATGAACACATGGGGGTAAACATATAGCAGTATAATTATTCACTAGCCATGCACACCCCCGTGACTAGCCATGCACGGGGATGACGCATGAATAGCATTTAACTTAAATGCTAGTCACGGGGGTGACTAATCAGGATGATGCATGAATAGCATTTAACTTAAATGCTAGTCATGGGGATGACTAATCAAGTCACTCCAGTGACTAGCATTTAAGTTAAATGCTAGTCATGCATGGTGGTGACTTACTAAGTCACCCCACGACTAACATACCAAGTCACCCTATGACTAGCATTTAACTTAAATGTTACTCATGCACAGTGGTGACTTACCAAGTCACCCCATGCCTAGCATTTAACTTAAATGCTAGTCATGCATGATGGTGACTTACAAACATATATGATGATAGTTTGAAGGTGAAATGATCATGATAATGGAGTAAAATGTGTGCAAAAATTTGATCAATGTCTGTATACAATGATGTTCTGTTTTTGTGTTTACGATCAAAGTATGCACACTGTCTCAAGCATAAATAAAGGGATATATATAGCAATATATATGTAAAGGGATATTAGATGAACACACAGGGGTGAACACATAGCAATATAATTAGTCACTAGTTAGTCACCACCGTGACTAACATTTAAGTTAAATGCTAGTCATGCACGGTGGTGACTTAAGTCACCTTGAATGCTAGTCATGCACGATGGTGACTTACAAACATATATGATGATAGTTTGAAGGTGAAATTATCATGATAATAGAGTAGAATGTGCACAGAAATTTGATGAGTGTATGTATACATTAATGTTCCTTTTTTGTTTTTATGACCAAGGTATGCACACTGTCTCAAGCATAAGTAAAAAGATATATATAGTAGTATATAGTAGTATATATGTAAAAGGATATTAGATGAACCCAGGTGGTGAAAACATAGTAGTATAATTAGTTACCAGCCACGCACGAGGGTGACTTAAGCGATTAATTATGTCAACCCCATGACTAGCATTTAAGTTAAATGCTAGTCATGCATGGTGGTGACTTAACTAGCATTTAACTTAAATGCTAGTCCTGCATGGTGGTTGTTGGACCCTGTTTCTAGAGTTCAACTATCACTCTGATACTATAAGTGTTGAGCACCCTGCCCTCGCAAGACTCGTGCTCGAAATCCTAAGTGACATCTAAACATGCATCCTATAACGGGGAGCCCACACTAGTCAGACAGTGGAAATTTGAAAAGACTTCTTCAGAACAATTGTAGCTCTATGTTTCTAGTTTATTTTGAAAAAAAAATCATCTCATTCGGAGCTTTATAGCTTAAGATATGATTAAAAAGCAAAAGTATGTTCATAACTAATTTATGCTCTTCTAACCCATACCCTCACTTCCTTTCAACAAATCTTCTTGAAGTCAACACTAAAGGCCACAAATTTTTATGGAGAGATAGAGAAATGTGTTAGGAATCTATTGGTTCAAGAATCAATTCATTTGGATGTCAGATAGTTATGACCAAAACTACCGAGTGTGATCACATCAGATGCTCTCACGATCGCACTAATGAGGTGTTTTTCCTTTAATCCGTAGCTTCTGTCGCGCTCACACCTTGTTCCTCGCGATCGCACCCTATACATATTTATGCTTAACTTCCACTAAAGAGATTGGATTAAGTTCATTCTCAAACTGTTTCAAAGAAGACTTCTAGACCTATAACTTTTATGAAGAACTCAAAAAGAAATTTTGCTTCCAAAAGGGTGAAAATTGTAATTTATTGTAGTTGTCCTGTGTATGTACATCCCATGCAGCATTACTAACTTATAATGATCATATCTCTCAACTCTGGTATCCAAAAATTACAAAATTTATACCATTGTAAAGTTAGAAAGATAATCTACAACTTCTAAGAGACAACTTTGTCTAATTCAACCTTTATCAATACAATTCTTCCCCTGAAGTTAGAACACATATTTTACCCTTATGAAAGCTTGAAAAATGCAATATACCAACTTTGAGAATCTCGAGCAAAACACAATCATATTTCATTATCATTATAACAAAAGAATTTCTTCAATACTCAATCTCATTACTAAAACAAAGTAGTATTTGAACAAAGATTTAGTTACAAATCAACATCTACATCAATGACTTAACTCAAAATACCAAAATATATTGGATGCTTATGTTCGATATATTGCTAAAGCTACTCAAAAGTTATCAAACTAAATTAATCACTAAATGTAACTATCTCAGAGTTTCCAAATGCCTTACAAAGATCAACGGTCTTCTCATTCTGCACCTGAGGAGAAAATAGTGGGTTGAACTACAAAGCTCAACTGCTAACATGTTTATAGCCATTGGCAACAAGCCACACAATCAACATATATACATATATTTTTTATCCATATACATCTATATCTCATTTTGGCTAGCAATCCATCATTCACAATTCTAATTCACAACTCACAGTTCAAAATGTCATCACATAGAACATATCATAATCATCAAAGCATGACACTCAATCTTGCATTATAACTTGACAAATCAAAATGCAAATGCACAAACAAATGACTCGATAGTTCCGTGGAATGAAATGGAGAAACCAAAGTTTACACTATAAACAAAATGAGTCCATTTTTTGAATCTCATATGCCATAAGCGGGCAGCTAAGAGAAGGCTTTTAAGTCAATGTGCATGTGACTAACGAAACAGTTTCTCTCTTGCCCAAACACAAGCAATTCTATGCTCAATTCAATCAATCACATATTCATATTTCATGCTTCTTATACTCTTTCTTCTTTCGATTATATCAAAATGTCATACATTTTTGAAGGCATGACATAAAACACATCATAATGCATTATCCACATTCACCACAATTTAAATCCAATCAATTAAGCATATATACACACATATAAGCAAATTGCCCATTTACACAATAACCATAAACACATTACTCACCTAATTAGCTTGCAAAATCCATGTTTAATTGTGCCTTTCCTCTTGCCCTTGGATAAGGTTTTCTTAGTTTCCTAAAACAAACCAAGTTCTCATTCAAAACAAAATTCCATAAAATTCATGAAGCTTCAACAATAAAAAAAGATAAAATCAAGCTTAAACTAACCTACCTATAGCTTGTCTAGGTTAGAAAGACCAAAACCTAGTTTAGAATATTTCGTTAATTTTTTGTTCTTTAACCTCTCCTAGTAGCTATTAATCGTGGATTAACAATTAACCTGACTTTTTCCTTATATTTTGTTTAATCAAGATACGATCGTTAATTAAACCTAACCATTAAATAACCTAGGATACGATCTCTAGATTTAATTAGGCAGCAGTATTACGAATTAGGAAAATTGATTAATCAAGGCAACAACCACATATGATGCGTCGTTTAACCTAGGTCATGTTATCCCTAATGATTACGAATCATTAGTCGGTACACATGAATTTCAACATAACAATTATAGATTATATCAAAATTCTAGCAATAGTTTTGTAATTGACAATTTAATGAACACATTAAAATCATCAACTCACAATACCTAAAGGGTTTATACACAAATAACTGAATAATAACGAAAATCTGATTATCCATACACAATACACAATACCCAAATCAATTAATATAGGATAACACAATCAATTCCTAATGAGAGAAAGAAACAACAAAATAATAATAAAATTATTTAACCTGGGTCATCGGCGTCGATGTCACCTCTGAATTGTCATTGGGATACCTAGCTTTTCATGGGTCTTTCCTAAAAAAATGCTTCAACCCCCATATTATAGCACCCACCGAAGACCCCTTGACTGCGTAACACCACTGCATTAAATGCAGCTTCCTCTGTGTAAAACACACATGGCCCACTGTTTTGTTCATGTAGGGAAATGGGACAATTTAATGTCTCTTGGGTCACGCCTCCATTCACGCAGCTGCTTCCCTCTCTTGTGCTTTCATTGTTGCTGATTGGACTAATAAATGTTGCTCCTCAATAAAACCCTCTCTCGTTTATTCTAGGGACTTCCGCTGGTCCACACTTGTAGCTTCTTTGCGATGGTCCCCCTTTTCACACAGCCGAGCCGTCGGCTTCTCCAAGCCGTAGACCTTCACACCCACAGTGCTACAACTCCGTTGTCTACTGCCTTCTCCACTGTACCGTGTGATGTGACAAATAAGAGTCACACATCTCTTAAACCTTGCTCCTCTCCCTTGTGTGTCTTCTCCTTTGCTATGCGTTTTGCTCTTCTACCTTCGTCTGTGCGTTGTTGTTCCTTATACGTTTTGAGTTAAATGCATCACAGTCTGCATTTCGTCCCTGTAACGTGCGCCAGCTCTCCATGCATTCATCGCCGCGTTACATTGTCGTTTTGGCCTTGGCTTCTAGCTGCTATGGTTCCACTTCTTTTAGGCTAAATTTGTTCACTTCTTACTCTGATTTTTTTTCTTGCTCCGTAAATACAAGTAAAAATTGATCTTCAAAAAATAACTCAAATACAGCACTTTTGACTCACTTTAATTTATTTGCTTCCAATTTGTACCTAAAATCATATATGAATTAAAGTGAGTATCTTAAACATTTTCATGTCATTAATTGCTAAGTGTAAATGATTAAATATATTAACAATTAAACACATATCAATTTCTCCCATATTTAGCTTTTGACCATCCTCGGGCAAAATATGCAAATTAAGCTCATTGACCTAAAACATTGACTCAATTTTCATATTTTTCCAAGACTATATAATCATAACCAAAGATGAGTGACTTTCAAAAAATCATAGCAAGAGATCAACATTCCAAGCATTTACTCATGATCAATCAACATTCAATATCTTTAAAAATTAAGCAATCTAATGGTAGACTCGAAAAATGTGTTTAACTAAAATATATCCATGGGTACACTCAACACCATTCATGATCATAACAATTTATAAATTTGCATGTCATTTCATTTCTCCACCACTAATGTTCACATGCAAAATCATGAATCAGAGGACTTTCAAGGTTGTAATGTAGGCAAAGGTAAGGTAAGATATATTTGGGTCAAGTAGCATAAAAACAAAGCTAGTGAAACAAAGCAACACTCATCAAAAACTGGGTACTGTCAGCTATGATGAATGCAACATTTATATTTCACAACCGCATTCAGCTCTCACACACAAACCATATGAAGCATATATCAATCCAAAGGAATCACTCATACAATTTATGCTAATAAAATCACAAGAGTGAACCTTCTAAGCCAATATCTACCTCATATTCAACATACTCAAATAATACATCCATTACAACTCTAGAAAGATGCATAAATCATAAACAACTTTTTAACACATATGCAATTCCTCCTTAATACATTTATTTTAAACAATTTTTTCATTTTCTTTTCTTTTCTTTTTTTCTTTTTCTTTTTTCTTTCTTTTCCTTATAAAAATTAAATAAACTACATCAATATGGGAATTTCAATGATAAGACATAAAATAACCTCCAAACATTATAACCAACCCTCACATATGTACAACCCCACACCTAGAATTTTGTACATCCACAAACTCAATAATCACAAATGTTCCACTAGCTTTATGACTTGAGTAGGACATTTGGTTAAGTTTAAAAACATAAATGTGGTTTATACAAAAAGAAAGGCTAAAGCTCAAAGGGTTTTATCAAGAGAGAAATCATGTCAATAGGATAGGTTATTTGGCTAGTGTAGTTTATGAAAAACAAAGAATACTTAATCATATCCATGTTAATGCATGTGATAACAATTTGGTCTAAAATAGAAATTCAACGCAAAATCGGGATATACATGTCATAAAAGTCACACATTATCAAAAGGCAATGAGACTGATATAGGTGTGTGAATCAAATAAGGCTCAAAATCTCACGACTTTGTCTACCATTAGTCACTACTCTTCTAAAGATAATGCATATCGACCAATCACAAGAGCAAAAGTACATGTTAAAGTTGCTATGAAATTTTCTAGTCAATTCACACTCTAATCATGATTATATAATCCCAGAAGCAATAGAAAACGGGAAAATGTTTGTTTCATTTGCTTTATTCTTTCTCTCATTTTGATTGAAAACTTAAAAACAAGTAGAGCAAACAAATTCAAAAACACACATGCATATAAAAAGTAATGTGAAAATCTAAAGGAAAAGAAATTTACTTCTCTTGGGTTGCCTCCCAAGAAGCGCTTTGGTTTAGGGTCGTTGGCTCGACTCCTTCTTCTCCTCATTTGATAAAATTATGATCTTCGAGTATTACAGTTAATGCCATTTCCACGCGAGGTAGTTCCAGATAGGACCTTAATTGATCATCATCCTCATTCAGTGTCTTCCCTATCCTTAAATTCTTAATCCCGACTGAATTCATACACTCTAGAAATATTTCAAACGTCTCTTCACCTTTTTCTTCATCATTTAATTCCTCTAATCTGTTATGTAAAGGTAAAGAGTTAGTTTCAAAAATAATCACAGACTCAATACTTACCTCCGAGCTAAAAGATGTGTCCTTTTTGGGTTCGAGCTCCTTCTCAACTTCTTCAGCACAAACAATTTATTGAGGGTTGACCTTAAAATTCTCAAACTCCTCGTCACTTTGCAATGTTTCCACACAAACGCCCATTGGGTACACCTCGGGTTGATATAACTGCTCCTCTTCGCTTTGCGATTCTAGGCGATCAAGACTTATTGCCATTTGACTCATTAGGTATTCCATCCTCTGTTGGCTTGCTTTTGTCTCTTGTCGAAATTCTAGCAATTCCTGTTGCATATTTTGTTGTAAATGCTGCATATCCTATAGATATTGTAATTGTTAGCAGTAATATTATCAACAAGTTCTTCTAAAGATGTAACTGAATCATGTTGGCTTTCTGAATCTTGGGCATTAGACCATGTGTTTTTTGTAAATTGCCCACCATCCTTTTGGAATTATGGAGTATTCTCCTGTAATTGCAAAATCAACTCTTCTAGAGATGGTCTGGAGTCGTGATAGGAAGCTTCTGGTTTGTACGAGAATTATTGTGCATCCTGCAAACTATCATGGAAATAATTCTGATGATTATCTCATCCATAACAAAAGTTAGGTTGATCAGTCCAAACATTGTTATAAGATTGAGAATATGAGTTATAAAAGAAATTACTTCTGTCCATATCGAAAAAAAATTTCAAACGCGAAACAAAAATGAGAACATCACAAAATAACTCAAAAGAACAAATATATACAAAACACTAATTAACTCACAAACAAAAACTAAAACACCGCATTCTCCGACAACGACGCCAAAATTTAATCGCGGGTCATTACGCTAATTAAAATAAAATAACTAGACTACTACTATAATAGTGGCAAGTCTAGGTTGATCCCACAGAGAGGATGTGTAAAGTTTATGGAATGAAATTAACCGATGTTTAGGAAAAAGGGAGTTTTGGATTTTGAAAGAAGAAAATAAAATAAAACTAACTAATAAAAACAAATTAAAGAAAACATGCAAAAAAAATAAAGGTGGGGAATTCGATAGGGATCCGGTTCTTTGGTTCAATTTCGACCTATATCCTAATTAAGCATGTTTCATTAATTTGTTAATTTTTAACCTCTCCTAACAACTATTAATTGTGGATTAATAATTAACCCGAGTTTTCCTTTAGGTTTTGTTTAATCAAGATACGATTGTTAATTAAACCTAACCACCGAACAACCTAGGATACGATCTCTAGATTT
>JANVCQ010010256.1:0-11439 GCA_025531925.1 Erythroxylum plowmanianum | reverse complement strand
TGAAATTATGGCCAAAGATTTTGGACCGTCCAAATCCAATTATCATTGATCACATCAATCGGCCGGAATTTTACCCCGGTACCATTATCCCCGTATCGGTATCGGATCCAGGCCGGAACGGAACGTTCCGGCCCGTACCGATCAGTACGGAACGGTATTCCGAACACTTTTATAACAGAACAAAAGTAAATGATAAATAATTAATTTATAAATAAATAATTATTTAATAAATTAATAAATTAATTATATTTTAATCATCATCAGTGATGTTAAAATCAATTAATTAGTTATTCAATTAAAAATTTTAAATTAATTTATTATATTTGTATGTGTGTTAAATGTATTATAATTAATTAATCAATTAATTATGTAATAATTAATCAGCTAATTATATATATATACTGACTTGTTATATATATACACTACATAATATTAGTATATAATAAGGAATAATAATTAACAATTAATATTGATACGTACTTTTTAATTAAATATTGATATTTAATTTAATTTATCAGTTAATTAATAATTTATTAATTATTATTAATTATAACAGAACAAAAGTAAATGATATTAATTTATTATATTCGTATGTGCGTTAAATATATTATAATTAATTAATCAATTAGTTATGTAATAATTAATGAGCTAATTAATAATATTACAATTATATGTATATATATATGACGTAAAAAATCACATCCGTGACATTTAGGCAAAAATCGTCATTAAAAAAATGAAGCAAAAAGTAGTAAATTGAAAAGAGAAAAGACAAAAAGAAAGTGTCAGGAGTGTGACTTGTGACATCCAAGTAAAAAATTATGATAAAATTATATAAGTAGAATCAGAGTAATATATGTTATTATACATATTTTTGTAATTATTATTTTTGTTATATATATTAACATATATATTTTTAATAATTTTTAATAATTAAATACTATGTATATATAATATATTTTTAAATAACGTTATATATGTTATATATATACACTATATATGTGACATAATATCAGTATATAATAATGAATGATAATTAAATATTTATATCTTATTTTATTTATGAATTAATTAATAATCTATTCATGTCCATAAGTATACTTAGTGGACAGTAGCAAGAAAGGCCATGCTCATACATTCAACAAAAACTTCCAGAACTAAAACATAAAAATTGCATAAACATCAAAACCCACAATTATACAATGAATTCAGAATATTCAAAAATCGAAAATTTTTACCCACGTAATAAACATTCACAGTGCATGTATAAGTTTTGTTTTTTTTTTCCTTCTTAACAATGGCACTCCATGCATACACTTCTCTTTCCTTATCTTCTTCTTCTTGGCACCATCCTCTTTATCAACAACTACATTAAGAACATCCAAGTCAGTTTCCATACCTTTGAAATTTGTCTTCTCTTTCTTCTTCCAATTTTGTCTTCTCTTTCTTGTCCTTTTTTCTTTGCAAGAACATTGTTAAAGAGAATTAATAATGTTTAGTAATCAAGAATTACATCAAATTAAGATAAGAAAAAAAATAGCATCTTTAAAAACATTCAACCATAAAAGCACAAACACAGGGAAAAACATATTAATAATAACAACAAATTATTTTTTCATTTAATGATTAAAGATCTTAAATGATCATTTTCACGAACACAACCTAAGATTTTAAAACTCATAATAATTCATGAACAAATTATTACGCACATGCATAACCATAACTGACTAGTTCATCAACTAAAAAACCATTAACGAGCGTGATAGATACTCACTCAATTTTCTCTTTTTTCAACCGTTCAAAGGCCAAAAAGAGTCACTCTTTTCCATTTCATGTTAAAAATCAACCATAAGCTTGCTAGCTAATCTAATCTTCGATACTATATATCTAACACAGACATTAATCCAAAGGTCTTTATTTTGGTTGTAATGAGGCCTTGGTAAAGGTTTGGAAAAGATAAAATTTAGCTTAAAACCAAAAGACTAATTGAGCATTTAAAATAATACATACCAATAAAAAATAAAACACAAAATTTTTTCTTTTCAGGAATCTCCTTTACTTTTGCAACCAACCCTTTTCCCTCTTTCTCTTTTTTCTTCCCTTTTTCTTTTTCTCTGCCATTTTCTCCTTCCTTTTTCCCCCTTTTCTTCTCTTTCTTCTTCAATTGATATGATTTGCTTTTTTACTAAATGTACAACAACATATAGCCTTATTTTTTTCCACCTTTTTCTTTTTCTTCTTCAGTTGACATCATTTTTTCCCCCACTGTACAACAATATATATACTTTTTAAATGCTCAACTTGCCCTTATGGTGGGTATAATCAAAGTACATAAATAATAAAATGCAAAACTCATGTTCCAAGTTTTAACCAAAAAAATTCTCGTGCAAGCTCAAAGGGGTTCTCTAAAGATAATATAATGGTGGGTTTTTAAGCTTAGAGGTTATATCCTAAACACCTTCATCATTTTAATATCTGCATAAGATTATGTAATCTTGACTAGTATTAGCAAGCAAGTTCTAGATTTGTTTAACATGAAAAAATACTCTCAACAATGAATACTTTTAATTGGTCTCAAAACCTTACCAAAGGAAAGGAAAGTTTCGTTCATCTATCACAACAAGCTAATAGCCTTTCACTTGAAATCCAAGTCAACTAACTCATGCATGCAGATATATTTATTCACTTATATTATGCATTTATAACCCTGGTTAAGTTCAGTCAATAATCACACATTTTTAACTATTAAACAAAAAATAAACACGATACATACAACAACCATAGTCAATGTCAAAGGAAATTAAATAAAAAATTTAACATGCAAACAACACTAATTGAGCCGAACAATGAAATAAAACACATTTATTCACAAACCATCAAAATAATCAAAGACAAATTAGAAAAACAATACTAAGATGGAGGTGGACATGATCTAGATAAGGATTCAAATTTGCTAACAAATCCTTTATTCCTGCGATGCTTGCCTCAATCTTTTGCAACCTCTCATCCGTCTGTCGTTCAAAAATAATAAGTTGATTCGTTAATGATTGGTATTCAATAGAAGTAGGTGCAATGGTAAATTGCGTACCTTCATGTACTAAAGGACCTTCCGTTTGTGTACCTTTACCTCTTTTACAATGACTGCGCTCACTAGCTGAAGGTTATGTTGCCTCATCGTTAATCACAACATAACAATGACCTTGCCGCTTCACAATCTTCATTGACACCAAAGACTACAAGTCTAAACTAGAATTCCCTACAACTAACTGCATATTTATTCTCTCACTTAGCAAACCTAAATGTTTTGCAATTTGAGTCACGAATGCCCCAATAACTATTTTCCCAGCGCTAACTTTCGCCACATCCATCATATGCTTACTTAACCACAAACCAGTATTAAACTGTTTGCCATGCACCATGCACCACAACACAAACAGTTCAAATTTAGAAACTGCACCCTGACTATGTGCTCTACCAAATATTGTGCAAGTTAAAAAACTATGTAGATAGTGTAAGCTAGGATCCACTAAAGCTGACGATTTAGACCTACTTGGAGAAAAAACATTTCTTGAATTTGTAATTTCGCTCCAAAATTCTTTAGACCTGAATTCATCATCGTAACCATATAACTCACAATGTGGAAATCCAAATATATCATTCAACTCATTTAAACTAAGAGCATGCATCCTATTCATTAATCTGAATATCAAATTCATCACGATGCCATCTTGATTTTAGGTCAAAACTAGAGTTGATAAAAATTATAGAGTTAATTCAACGTATGAATTTTTCCTAAAATTTGCAAATGTGTCCCATTCGATGTTATGCAATAATTCATTAACTTAATTCGCAATTCCTAACTCAGTTATAGCTGTATGATCAATGAATCTATTTGACATAACCAGACAATCTTTTAAACTTAGATACCTTGATTAGTTCTCAACATTGTTAAACTGAAGGCAAGGATTACCTAAATCAGGGACATCGCCCACTTCAAAAGATGAAGATGCTTCAAGTCTCATATGAGGCATGATCTAAATCACAATTGATAATTAAAATATTTTCATTAATCTCAAACCAAACAAAGCAATTTATTACTTAATTAGATTTAGAATAGTTAAATATAATTGACAAACATAAAATCCTATAATAATATAAATCCATCAAGTCATAAGATGAACAAACATTCATTTTAAATATACATCCTTTAATAAATAATAATAAAATTAAAAATTAAAACAAAAAGAATTAAATACTTTTTATCTTATCACTTGTATACTATATCAAAAATCTTTTTAATGTTAAACTTGAATTGTTTAATAATGAATATAACAATTCATTGACTTTCACTATCCAAGGTTTGACATTAAGCTGGCTCCATGAAACAATAATGATCAAAATCATTCCCATGACAGCAATAGAATTACTAACTATATTAGCAAATAAACCGTCATCAAATTTACTACAACAGGGTCGTAAATTAATCAAAATGTTTTTGCTATGATTCTGGTAGACCCACAAGTGTCTTGTTACTTTATCTTTGACTTATCCCATTTTGAAAACTAGTAATCAGCACCAAGGTGATCAATCTGAACATATAAAACTAAATCTGCCAAGCGAGGAGAGAAAAGATGATTTCTTTAACTTTATCTTACATGTAAATAAAACAAAGTTTTGAGTTTAAAATTTATAAGAAATGATAGAAATTAAGGCAAACTAGGAACCTTACATTAGATGATGCAACATGCTCATCTGATGAACTAGGCGTAGGCTTACCATGTAAATTCTTATTCCTCATAAGAATTATTTTAACCTGGGCCGAAAGAATTATATGCCTATCTCCTTGATTTTCATTATCAAATGCTTTAATTCTTGACCAAACTCTTCGCCAAAGGAAACATCTTCTCAATTAACTAAAATATAACATAAAACAACTAAACCAATTCATATATACACTTAGGATTTTTGCTTTCCTTAAGCAAATCAATCACAAAAGATATTAGCCTAAGCAACCTTCAATTTTTAAAATGTTAACGTTTCAATCTAAGTGAGCAAGTATCGCCATAATTTTCTCAATCGCTTCATTCATCAAACACCTAGATCTTTATAAAACATTAACTTTCAGTTCATTCTCAATCTAACCTAGTAAACCTTCTAATGTAACTCAAATCAAACCAATTTACCCAATATGTAAAGTCAACATAAAACAGTCAAAAGTATAAGTCACTAATTATTCAAAAAACCATATTGCTAACAAACTATTGGAGCATGATTGACTTAGTTCAAATTTCATCCCAACCTTTTGATGGAAGGGTAGATATCTTGTCATGAATACCTCCAATTACTTAGTTAACTCATAATTTCTACTGCCTACAAATCAAAATTAATGGAGTAGAATTTATTTAAATTTATTAAATTTTATAATTTTTCCATTTACAAATCACTATGGATTAATAAGCCACTTATGAAACTAAACTCTTAACTTTAAATAATTTATCATCCGACAACAAAATTCAAATAGCATTGGTGAAGTTTCTCAAGGAAAAAGTTTATGCGTCAATGCAAATCTAGCATTTCTATTCCTTTTTATACACACCCATACCATAATACTTAGTATCTCTTTTGTAATCAGAATTAAGAATTGTTGTTTAGTGCAGAGGTAAAGCTGATTGCAAATACACCGCTTAAGTCTACATCTAGGATATCGAACTACCAGCATCAAAAAGGATGTTATTTCCTTTTAAATGCAACATATAAAGATAATTAAGCAAAGATGTAAAATGTAAGAGATTACCCGATTAGCGACTTCCAAGGGACGTGACTGACAAAGCTGAAGACGGTGATAAGAACAGCTAAACTCTCACAAAGATTCGAACAAGATGATTTCAAACCAAAAGAAGAAGATGATGTTTCAATGTCTGGAGGGTGTGACCTGATTTAATAGTTAGGCTAAAAAACCCCTTACTTGTCCACACCCAATAAATTTTTTAAAATTTTTTCTCATATTTGATTTTAACTAACCCATTCACACCCGTGATAATGTTAATATTTATTTAAACTTTTTGACTCACCATTAAATGTTTTTAATTATAACTAATTACTATTTCCCAAGCTGGAGAAAAAGTAGTAAAATTTCAATTGACAAAAAAATATTTATTTAAATTTTACTTAATTTAAATTAAGTATTTAAGATTCTTTTAAATTTGGTACTCACAGGTGTGACCTAAATAACTCACACCCGTGACTGCATTAATTTTGTTTGGAGTACTGTAATCATGGTTTGACTTAATAATTCACGTTTAATTTAAAATAAAAATATTATTTAGGTTAAAATAAGAAAAAATTTACACTCAAAATACGTAATTTATTTGAAATTTTTAGTCATGGGTGTAACTTTAAAAAATCACATATTTGTAGTCAAGGGTGTGACTCAAATAAGTCACACTGATGACACAAATCCAGTTGTAATCACGGGTGCGACTTAAATAAGTCACCCGTGACTCAATTAATAGTTATTAGGATATAATTAATTAATTAATTTTGTATTAATTATTATTGGTATATAATTAATTATTTGATTTGTTAATAGAATAAATTCCATAAGATATATATACAATAGTTATTATACGTATTTAATATATAATAGTTAATTATAACAAACAATTAATATCAATACGTATTATTTAAATATACTACAATCATTGTTAATTAATTAATTATTATTATATAATCAATTGTATATATTAATTATTTAATTTTTATATAATCATTATTTACTAGAATATAATAAATAAATTCACTTTTTAATAATAACTATTGATATATGATTTATTGTTTTATTTGTTAAAATATAATAATTTCAATAAGTTGGCAATTTAAATATTTGGTATATATCTTTGATGATTATTGTTAATTATTATTGTGTATATATATATATATATATATATATATATATATATATATAGGTAGTTTATTAGAAAAACAAATTAAAAAAATTCATGTCACCGCTGTTAAGTCACACCTGTGACTGTTTATAATAATTGTTAATTATTATTATTATATACTAATTATCTATAATAGCATTATATATATATGTATGCACATTTATTTGTTTTAGTACTTTCACGGGTGTGAGATAAGATGTCACACCCGTGAGAGAAGTATTTATATTAAATTATATTAAAATAAAATTTTCAACTCTGATTCTTATAATTTTGTTTTTAGCTGTTGTAGAATTGACTTAGAGTTGTAACACATATTACTTATTAGTTAGCTAAGAAAAATAAGAAGAAGAAGAAGAAGAGATCCTAAGTTTAAAAATATCTCACACCTACCTAAGATCTCACACCCGTCAGCATATATAAAGCTAAAACTTAAATTTTTATTAATTAATTACCATTTAATTATTTTGATTAAAAATGACAACAAATTTTTTATATATTATTTAATTAGGAAATCAAGTAATTGTATTATAATCTATTAATTATATTTAGATTAACCAAGAGAGGATGAAGAAACTAGCAGAGTTTCAAAAACAGAAGCACAAGCACGATCTTGCAAACGGGAGAGTAATTGGGGAAGCACGATTGTGCTTCTAAGTGATTGCGACTTTCCACACGCAATCAAAATATCGTGACTTTTTTAAATCCACTTCTTGTCGCAATTCCTTTCTTAATATACATTTAAAATTTTACAATCTTATTTTAACAGTTCATTTTTAGTATTTTAATTTATATATTTTTAATATTTTTATCATAATTTCTTTCTTAATATACATTTAAAAATTTAAATCTTAATAATTTTATGGAAAATTTTAAAATTTCATAATATTCATTTATTAATTAAATATTTATACTTTTCCTCAACATATTAAATCAAGTTCTTGACTTTTTTAAACCTTTATTAACTATAATATCTAATTAACAACAAAACATTTTACATTTTTAAAATTTGACCACCTAAATAAATAATTTTACTAATCCATTTTTTTACATCCCGACTTATATATTCTAAAGTTTTCTATAGTATTTTGTCTCCTGCTTTTTTCATTGCATATTTTTACAAACTAAATCAACCCAATCTTTTTATATTATATTTATATATTGTGAATAATTCTTTCGTGATTCTTTTATTATTATAAATTAAAAATTTTAGATAGTAATAATCTTACAACAAAATTTTAAATTACACATTATTTATTTATTTTAAACTAATTTTCTAAAAACTTTTTATCCATTTTATATATTTATAACAACCACATTACACTATTCATTTCGTTAATTTTTTTTTTCATCCCAGATGTTTACTTACTAATTTTACTTATTTATTTGTTAGATTCTAACTTATATATTTTAAATATAATCTATTTAAACCTTTTTAATTAAATATCCATTAGAAATTTAACATATTTATAATTTTATTACTAATTTTAATGAATAACAATTTTAAAATATTTATAATTTAATTACAATTTTTATTTTACTTATTATTAACTCCAAAACTTTAAATTTCCCATATTTATTTATAAATTAAAATTATATAATAATATAATCGATTAAATTAACAGGACATTATTACTGCACAGTTGCACAGTATTGCTCTGCTAGTATTTGTTAATGTACGCTTAAGTCAAAAATTGATTGGAAATGAATGTTGACATAGATATCTATAATATATACGTGTGTTCAAATATTCGTGAAAGGACTATTAATGGATTAATTTATCTCATCCGAATATAGTTACATTACTTGTTAGACTTATCCATTGTCAGTCACTACAAAATGGACTTTTAACGACGATTCTTTGTATACGTCGTCAAATTCCCATAGCAAAAAACCAAGGATGTGAAAACCGGACCGGACCAGCCGGTCCGACTGGAAATTGTTTGAACCGGCCATGTGTCCGGTTCGGTTATGGTTATTAACCCTGGGATATAAAAACCGGCCGGTTTATCAGAGAACCGGCCGGTTTATCCAAGAACCGGTTATTAGATAATCGGATGAAAAGATCCAAACCTAAACATTTCAATCTCATCGTCTTCTCCTTCTCTCCTCAGAATGCCTCCATCGCATCTGTCTTCTCTCTTCTCAGATGCCTCCATTGCACCTTTCTCTCTTCTCAGATGCCGGGTACTTACCGGAGGAGCTCGGATTGCTTTCAGATCTGGCCTTGTTTCAGATCTGGCCTTGTCTTTGAGAAGATCCAAGCAGCAGTCCACGAGCGAAGTAGTTTCGGAAATACTCAAGCTCTTCTTGGAAGCTTCTAGAAGCTGGTGCAGCCTCTCCACTCCGGCCATACCCTCCTTGGTGTCCTTAGCACGCGGCAACTCTAGCGCCTCCTCCATGTTTGACAACGCAACCTCCGGCGACCTCGATCTGACACAACGAAGCTTAGATCTTACTTCGATTGGCTTAAAGAAGGCAGAGAAAGAGGATTAGGGGGTGAGTAAGTTTACACAGCATCGGGTGAGTATTATTGGGTCGGATTCGGGTAATTTCAATTTCCATGGTTGCGTGCCTTCCAGCTTAGGTAATATCTATGTCCAATCTCAATGAAATCATTCTCATGAACAATGGCTTCAGATCTTGCTTGCCGCCGGAGATTGGAAACCTTAAAAACGTGACAGTGTTCGATGTGAGCTTCAACCAGTTGCTGGGCTCATTGCCCAACTCAATTGGTGGCATGATCAGCTTGGAATAGGTCAATGTGGCTCAGAGATTTCGGAGTTGTGGAGTCTGTTATGAGATAACTAGATAAGGATAATGTGTTACTGTTTCAATATGTTGTTAATTGTTAACAGATAAGGAGATAAGGATCACAAGTATTGATTAATTAGTTTTCTGAAATAGGTAGAACTCTAATTCACTTCAATCTCTGATTTTGATAGTTCGGTTATATATACTGTATTTGGAATTGTTGTATACTTCTGTAGCCTTCATCTCCATTAATTCAAAGACACCTCATTGTTGGCTTCTGTGATCTTTTTTGTTGACTCAAGGTGGCTGAGAGCTTTTCATAAGTATTTGTTTCTGTTATGGTATTTGTTTCTGTTATGAGACTTATGGAATTTGTTTCTGCTATGGATTTGTTTCTGCTATGGATTTGTTTCTGGGGTGATGGATTAAAGCTGCTATGGATTTGTTTCTGTTATGACTTATGGTATTTGTTTGTATGGTCATGTTGATTGTATTTAATAATAGCTATCTTGCCAACAACTGTCAACTTATACTCATCACTATATACTCGTAATTTTCTCACCAGTTGAGTGATAATAGACATGTTATTGGTTGTACCAAAGTTTGATTGATGCAAGTATCCATGTATAAGTTGAATGAAATAATAAATATGTCTGAACTCAATGATGCAAGAATTGAAGAAAGAATAAGCCCTAACAAGTTACCAGATATACTATCATGGCAAGCAACTTATGCATATAGTCATTATTGGAAAGTAGAAGTTGAAAGCTTTGCATCTTATGGGTGAATAAGGTTGTATCAAGGATTAACACTCTAATAATTGGTGGTATGGAACTCTAGATAGTCCTAGTTAAGTTGAATTCTACTAGGATGCATGGTGTGGGTGTGGGTGTGCTCCTCAGCATAGAGTTTGATATGAACAACAACTTGATTGTAACTAAAGTGACAAGGAATGCCCTTAGTTGGAACTAGATATCAGAATTAGGAAGTCTTATTTTTATCCACCTATAATATGCATATAAACTCTAGTATGAGTTCCTAATACATAACTTCTAAAATGTGTAAGAACTTTTTCCACCTGTTAAACTTTATCATCTTTTGTACCCTATCCTCTGAGCTGAGCTCCCTCAATACTCTCTAGTTAATGTATTATAGTGGCTCAAACTTCTTTATTTGTAGAGATTGGTAATGCTTCAACTAAAGCTCAATCAAGTTGTGAAGAATTGGGTACTCTAGTGGCTCTAAGGGTGGCACAGATGGGTGAATATTGGTTAAAAGCATAAACATCCCTTTTTTAGGAATATTTTGGAAAAAAACCCCTATCATTTAGAATTTTAGAAAGAAAATCCTATAGTTTGAACTTGTTAAAAAAAAACCTAAAGTTGACTTCCATTAATAATAGCTATCTTGCCAAGCTAATAGTATATTATTATTATACACTTTAATTTCTGAAAAAAAAAAAAAGCAATTGAATCCAGCAACTAGAACTTATGGTCTCCTACTTGAAACGAATTGAATTCACTTCAAACTTCGAAATCCATAATAAAAAAAAAGCAATTGAATTCACTTCAAACTTCGAAATCCATAAGTTTTAAACTATTTAATGAACATAATTCATGTCATAAACAAAAGAGGAAGTATGAAGTTGTCATGCATGTAGAAGGATATAATTCTTTACAAGGTTGCATCAACCTTCTCCTCACCATCTTTGCTTGATAGTTTTGTCTTTATAATACAAGGATAA
>JANVCQ010010245.1:0-13143 GCA_025531925.1 Erythroxylum plowmanianum | reverse complement strand
GAAATCAAATTTCACGACCTAATTTTAGAAAAATTGTCATTCAACAACACATTTATAGAGAATTAAAGGTGACTTCAGCGATTTAACAGCTTCCACCTTTGGATTAAGCAATTAAGGGGAGCTTGCAATTACCAACGGAAATAAAACCGTCTGTAATGTTTGTATGAATTTACAGACCGTACCGTCGGAATTAAATCATTGTATTTATCGACTGCTCCGTCGGTTAATTCCTACCAAATATACTGACGACTCCGTCGGTATATTCCATCCAACCATACCGACAATTCCGTCGGTATATGAATACCAACTGCATTGTCCTACCGTCGGTAAAATATACCGACCGCAGTCGTACCAACGTTTTGCTCGGTCGCACAATTACCGACGGAACTTCCTCTTTTTCCGCCGGCAATTTCTGTCGAAAATTGCCTTTCTTCTTGTAGTGTAACCTTTAAAAACTATAATCTTATAACACTCGTTCTTAAAAAATCTAATTACAGGTAACATCTCTTTTGTTACGAGATAGCATAAATGGCACTACATGTCGTTATTTTGGAGTTTACAATTAAGATTATTAACAGAAGTTAGTGGTAGGGAAGATAAGTGCTATAAAATCAAAAGTATAAAGAGATATTGATAATTTTAAAAATTAAATACATGGATAATGTGCTAAAATATAAGGTGATTGAATAAATTTAACTCTTAATAAAATTAAATTACCTCATATAGTGTTTCCTTAAGACTGCCATGAAGCTATCACAAACTTTCAGATATAGGCCTAGACTAACCTAAATTAGGTAAGATTAGAAGGTAAGTATTTGTCTAAATTTGTCTCTCAAGCTACATTACTATTTTGTTTTTTTGTTCCTTTTCTGTATAATACCCACACAAGATCTTAGTTCCCTGACTTTGGACAAAAACTACGCATTTCTTGTAATATCAAGTACAATTTAAGGAAAGGGTTACATATAACATTAACCAAAACAAAAAAAACAAAACAAAGTACGGTATAGTCTTAGCTGTGTTTACACAGGAGGTATGCTTTCTCGATCCCTCACAGTTAGAAATCTACTTTCAAAATTAAATAAAATATTTTTAAATTTAATTAAGAAATTTATTACATATTATTTATTTAGAGATTTATTTCTTGACTAATTAGAAATCCTTTCTTTAATAAGTTAGAAAACTATTTTTAAAATATTAAAGAAAATATATTTTTCTTTATTAATAAATAAAAACACTTTTCAAATTTTAATCAAGAAAAATATTTTATCTAAAAATCAAGAAACTTATTACTCATAAATAAAGAAGCAATTTTCAATTAAATAATAATTCTCTAAACAAATAAAATTATAATTTAATTTATCTCAATCAAATTGAAATAAATAAATTTAATTAAAAAATTATTTTCTTAATAATTTAAAAATTAATCGGAGGCGACTGGTAAAGTCAAGAAAATGACGGCTTTATCTCGACGAAGCATTCAGCCCCAGATTGTGTCCCAACCTAAAATTTTAGTGAGGTTAATTAATTAATTAGGCTAATTATGTTTAGAGTTAATTTAAATTTTATTAAATTTATATTAAACTTTATAAATTTTATTTTAATAATTTTAATAATTAATTTTAAATAAGTAAGCTAGCCCTGAATGACATGCGGCCGTGCTAGCCAATCAATAAAGTAAGTTACTTGAATTGCACGTTAATGGGAGACCAATTAAAAGCTCAAGAACTAAACAACCTGCGTACATTTGATGGAACTCGGGAATTGCAACTACATTACTCTTTTGTTTTTTTGTTCCTTTTCTGTATAATACGCATACAAGATCTTAGTTCCCTGACTTTGGGCAAAAAGTACACATTTCTTGTAATTATCACGTACAATTTAAGGAAAGGGTTACATATAACATTAACCAAAACAAAAAAATGAAAAAAAGTACAATAATTTTAGTATCTATTTGGTTGAACTTTTGGAAGGGTAATAAGTACTTTTTTATAGCAATTTTTTTTAAAAATAATGAGTTTTTGACAGTAAAATGAAAAAGCTTTTTTTAGTAGATGTAGTTTTTTTAGCTGTCAAAATATAACTTTTTAAGAAACTTAAATTTGAAACTTCTCAAAAAAGTGTTTTTTAGGTAATTTTTCAGATAAATTAATAAGTTTATTTCTTAGTCTCTTTTGTCCTTATATTTTACACATAATTCTTACAATACTCACAAATTTATCTTTCCGTTTATTATATTATGTATTTAACTATTTACTCAACTTGGATATTTATTTTGAGATTTATATAATATTATTTGACTTTTTAATATATTTTAATATTTATTTTCGATATTAGTTTACTTATGTTATAGTCTATATAAAAGATTTATGTTTTATATAGTTTAAAATTATATAATAATTAATATATTGTACTTTGCGTATTGTTTAATATACTTTAAATAATTTATATGCATAAAGTTGTCTTTTTTAATTGACAGTCAAATAGTCAACTAACTTTTTAGAAAAGCTCTTCTCAGAAAAGTTCTACTGATAAAAGCTCTACTAATATAAGTGCATCCAATTCCAAACAGATAATTAGTTGTGTTTACACAGGAAGTATGCTTCGATCCCTCACAGTGAGAAATCTACCCCTAATGGAGACATAAACCAAATTGATGAACATCGCTATTCCGTTGAAGAGAAGCTGACGACGATCCACCGAAAGAATGATACAGATTCCATACAAGAACGGTTGGAATGAGCTTGGGAGGATCATTGATGCAAGGGAAGCTATAGATAGAGACCCGAACAACAACTTAAAACGATGAACAAAAATTGTGTGTGCTTGAGCATTACCGGAGAATTCCCCCAGTTCGACGGCATATAACAGGCAGTAAACAAGCAAACAGCCAGTAGCCAACCAAACTGTAATGGGGTGTTCTTCAAAGGGAGAATCATAAGCATTTCCCTGACACTTGAGTTGAAGCAAGGTAAGGAGCACAGGGACAATAAAGACAACGATGTTATGGAAGGAAAAATCTGGAGCAACCCGAGAGAACACAAACTGGCGTATTTCAGGCATGTTTCCAAGAGCTTGGGTTGATCAGTACACAGCCTTGGTAGAATTGGTGCAACTTTGCAGTGAACGAGGGAAGGGGGAAACTTTCTATTGTGTGAAAACTGTATATATATAAGCACAGATAGGGGCTCATTGTGCAAAAGTCTTCTTTTTTTTTTGTTTGATAAATGAGGTGTGCAAAAGTTATTGGCTTGGAAAACAGGCTTGGTTGAATTGGTTGTCCCCTATCTGTACTTATACACATCATAAAGTGAGCAAGTAGTTGCATTTCTTTGGAGTCTTTTGGCCCACAAGAATAGGCAGTATTCAAGAGTCCTTTTCCTATAAACATATTATACACATCACCAAGTGAGCAACTAGTTGCATTTCTTTGGAGTCTTTTGGCCCACAAGAATAGACAGTATTCTGCAGTTCCAAGTTCCGGATGTTTATAAACATATTATATTATTTAATATATAAATGGATATCAAATAATTAAAAATTTTGTAAAAAAATTATAAATATTTAAATTTTAAAATGTATAATTTTTTAAAAAGGTTAAAATTTGTTATATTAAAAATATATAAATTGAAATATTAAAAATGAATAAATAAAATTAGTTAATTGAGTAGAAATTAGAGTAGAAAATTTAATTAGTACGTCGTCGTACTAATTAAATATATAATTAAAAATATGGTTTATTGGTATAGAGTAATTAAAGTAAAATGAAAGCATATCAAAAGAAATGAACGGCCAAGGATAATGTCAAAGCCGTAGCGTACACGCCTGGAGTCAACTTGTCAGCTTCCCAAACACTATGGCAAGAAAAGGAAAAACCAAGGTTCTAGGAAATTTCACTTCCCATTCTCCTCCACAATCTCTTTCTCTTCTCCCAATCAGGAAAAAATCCCTTTTTGATTCTCTCCTTTCCAATTGGGAGTCTATAGACCAAATCCCTTCTCCAACCTTTCCAAATTTCTTGTGATTTTGCTCGACCACTTATATTGTTAGTATTTCAAAAAAAATTTAACTAATTTTTTATTTCAAATTATAAGTGTTAGAATATGAATTGTTATTTAGACGTGATTAGCCCAAATAATTTACCTGTTCTGTATTACTAGCTTCTAATAAGAAGCATTCTGCTGTGCAATAGTTATCCCATCCACGTAACTCACATTAGACCTGCATAGCTTTGGCTGTGAATGAAAAAGTTCCTTATCTATTATTCAACTGCTCAGTGAAGGCGATAATGTGAACTTATAAGGCTGTGACAAAATTAATTAAAATCATGCCTTTTTATTCTTTTGTGCCTTGCCTTCTCCTTTCCTTTCGTATGACCACCTAATCTTGTTCCGTCACCAAATAATGGCAATGGTTTGGAGTTGATTACTTTTACTAAAAATACTCATAACCAGGTTACCTCTAAAGGTAGGGTCCCAAAAATAAGCCTATTGATAATATATATTAACATTCATGACATAAACATCTAAAGCGCACGAGTCAATTCTGTGATCTCTTGCAAATTAACAAAACAAAGTGCAGTTTAAATTATAATTAGTAGACAATATCTCCAAAGTCGAAATGCACAAACAGTGATGTCATGTTGCGTAGATGGTTCGTATTTATCTTTCATGGAAGATAACGTTGTCTTTCTATTTAGGGCTAGGCCGCTCAATATTTTCAAATGTTAATTTCCTTATCAAATGTTGCTTTCATATTAAAAAAAGAGACGAAAATTAAGAAAAAAGGCGAAAATGAAACATGCTGATCACAAAAGTTAAAATGAAAAGAATCGGTACTGAAAAAGTTTTGTAAATTTAAATTTTAGATTTTATAAATTTTCAATATGTTTAATTCAAATTTAGTTTGAATATATTGGAATAAATTTATTAAATTTTAATCTTTTTTTACTTTGAACGAAAATAATAAAAATTTAAAAAGATGAATCACAATAATTTAATTTAATTACAACAACAACAACAATAATAATTCAATAAAACTCCCACTATTATGCAGATTAGGGTAGGGTAGCTAACTTGACTCGACCCAAAGTCAATAGGCTAGGTCTGAGTTGACAAGGCTTTTGATCAGGATCAAGTTCTGGTTGCCCAGACCTGACTGGAAGCCCAACCCTTATTAGCAAACGATATCGTTTTGCTAAAAACAATGTTGTTTTATATTTTTAATTTTTAAAAGAAATTGGGCGTGTCAACTAGGGCATGAGCTCTAGCTTAGGTCTAAGCTCTGCTTGGCCATGGTTATTCTTAATTTGGAGATATCCAGTAATATGCAGTCTTATTTATAACTAGCAGAAAGACTAAATTTAATTATATACATATATATAGGTATTTTATATCAAACTTTAAAATAGATATTTATAAGTTCAGAGCTTAATTTAACTTTAAATTTATTAATTTTAAATTAAAATGAATTAACCTAATTTAAATTTGATGAACATTTCTACTTAAATAAAAGATTTGTAATTAGTTATGTAAAAATTATTTTCAATGATGACTTAACTACAATTTTTTTGTCTCAAGAATATTGCTTAATTCTATAAAGCAGGAACCAAAAATTAATATATTGACTCCAAGTCAACTCACATGGATTAGCACATAAAAGGAAATAAAATAATTTCCTAGATAAGCCTAATTAATTTGTTATTTGAAATCAAAAGGTTCTTATTTTTGTTATTTATAATATGACCCATAAAAATATTAGGCTAATATTTTTTCAGATTATGTATTTTGATTAAAAAAACAAAATTCTCCATCTTCCTATCTTTTTGGAAGCTTTAAAACGGAATTCAAATGCTCAGTTACTCCACGTCATCGTCTAGTCAGCAATCTGACGCTGAACTATGCTCCAAGTCACACGACAGACATCGACGATGGACCAGATAGAGTGTGGAAGGCTTATGCCTATATAAAATAGGCACGAGCAAGAACACTGTACACATAGATCGACATGTCAGCTAGGCAAAAGAAGTATAGCCGACAGGTGCTTGTTGGAATCGTCAGTAGTCAGACACACAACGTATTTGTGTGTGGACGCTGGAAGAATGGAAAGTGTGGTCATAATCTTCAACGCTTGGTTGTAAATGGCAGCCAAGCGGAGAAGAAGAAGAGTGAAAATGGCAAGAACAAGAAGGTTGCAGGCGTTTTTTTTTGAAAGGTAAAGGAAATTTTCATTAATCATATAAATGAGATACAAGGTGGGATAGACACCCAAACTTTCAAACGAGAAAAATTGCAAGACATTTGAGCAAGTTCATGAGCTCCCACATTTCCTTAGCGATTAATCCAAACAACAGAAATATTAGAATTACTTTGCAACAATAATTGGCAATCCTTAATAATTCCCCCAAATTCTGAATGATCCTCTTGGTGTGATTTAATGGCAAGCACTACAAGTTGAGAGTCAGTAAAGATACTCCCCAAGTGTTGCATGTTGTTAACCGTCCAAAGAAGAGCCTGTCGAACCGCTAAGGCCTCCGTCTCTAACGCTGAATGTAGTCCATCAAACAATCCAAAAATTGCATGTTGAAAGTGACCTTCAAGGCTCTCAATGATAAAGCCAAACCCCGATGTTCTCATACTCTGAAATCTTGCCCCGTCGACGAAAATATGCCATTCATCCAAGCTATCTGCTGCACTTTGTCTTCTCCCAGCAACTAGAAAACGATTGGCTACTGGGCCTCGATTCCCGCTGGAGGACAAAAGCTGTTGTCTCCGTTTTTGTACTTCTTGCACCAAATTCCATTGATATAGGTGATCCATTGCAAGTTGCCAAATTTCCATCGCTGTAGGGACTTTAGCTTGCCATAAGCCTTTGTCTCTTCCCTCCCATATCTTGCATGCTATGGTCGTAAATTTTGAGATGTTTGCTCCATTGTTTGCATTTAGTACCTGCAAGAAAAACTCCCTAAAAGAAGGAGCTGGGTTAGCAATAAAAAAGTCACCTAACTCTCACACCTCTCTTGCCCTCTCACACCCCACCAAGCAATGGTTAACATCCTCCACCTCCCCACAGTAGCATTTATCATCCACCTGCACTCCTCTACAAGCTAATTTTACCTTAGTAGGTAGAATGTCTTTAAGAGCTCTCCATATGAAAACCTTAACTTTTGGACAAGAAGCAATAGTCCATAATTTGCCCCAAAAATCACCCTCTTCTACCTCACCACCTCAACCTAATGTTTTCAAAGCTAAATAATAACAAGACTTCACCGTATACCGCCCTTTGTTATCAAAATGCCAAACCTAACTATTCGCACACTCTCCCCATCGAATTGGAATTGCAAGGATATCCCTACTATCTCTACGACTAAACATGCCCATCACCTTTTCCACATTCCACGCCCTCTCATCTCCCCTAAATAACTCACGCACTTTTAATGTAGGACTCACAGAAGTAGGTCCAAACTCCACCCAAAACTCCCCATCTCTAGGTATCCATGGGTCCACACCGACCCTAATTGTCTCCCCATTACCCACTCTCCACCTCACTCCTTTCTTCAAAACATCCTTAGCAAACAACACACTTCTCCACGCGTAGCTAGGATTATGTCCAATCCCGGCGGCCAAAAAATTCCCTTGAGAGAAGTATTTAGATTTGAGAATCCTAAGTAGAAGAGTGTTAGGAGATATGCGCACTTGTTTGCTCAAGTTCACCAGTATCAGTCATACGCAGAAGAGGTAATTGATCAGGCAATGGTGATGCTTTAGGTATTTTGATACATACCTTAGCATAGTCAATCCTCTCCATTCGTGGCGTTTGGGAATCCATGCATATAGGTTTTCTCAGGGAGCTAGCAAGAAAACTCAACCCTTTAATTGTCTTGAACTCCAACGGTAGCTTGTGAAATTGCATCCAAATTGGAAGCAAATCTTTGGTATCCTGATTGAACTCCATGTCCGGCCTCCAGTTTTGCATGAACATCAATTTATCCTTGATGTGCCAAGGGATGTCCTCGTTGTTGAACGAGGGCTCACCTTGCTCCATATGGGAGGCCTACCATGGAGGCTGAGGCCACTGTCCTTGAGAATCAATCGAAGAAGGTCGGTGAAACGAAGGAGACTAGAGACAGGTAAAGGTAGAGAGAGGTCAAAGCATTTTCTCTCTCCTTGTTAAGGAGCTCATGCGAGTAGTCGCATTGAGGTGGGTTCATCAAATTTGGAGGTATGTCGCTCTCGTTGCTCTGGGTCATTTTTGCGTCTCTAAGTTATGTAAAAGTTTATTTTCTTTTTCTTGCACATTTTTGCGTCTCTATTTTTCTATGTTCTTTTCTTTTTTCTTATTTCGCATGTCCTTTATACATAAATGAAGTCAAAAATTCTCTCAAACTCAATCTGGATATGTGGAAAAAAAATAACGTAGTTTCTTTTCTTTTCTAATAGAATTATATTGAAAATTCCTAATTGACTTAAACAACTAATTTTCTTATGCTATTGACTTATATTTTCAAATAAGATTAACTAGATTCTGTTTTTTCTGATCCAATTCTTCCACTACTGCGAACCCTAACTAGATTCAAACATGATACACTTTTTAGTTATTAGAACTCTCTAGAGTCTCTCGAAGAATTTCTTACTAAGTTTAAATCAATTAACTTTTTGGCAAGGAACGTCGATGACATATATTAGCTTTGTAAGAACAAAATTAAATGATAATATGGTAAACTCGGCAACCTTATTATACTCCTCCAAAGCAAGGCTTTGTAAGAAAGAAAAGGGTTTTGTCATTTCTTTCTCATGTAAGTGATCCATGCCGGTAAGCATATTCCAACAGGCTCTTACGACTGAATGGAGTTCATAAAACTTCACCAACTAGAAGAAATTCTAATCCAATACTTGTCTAAAGAGTTGGATTATCATTTTGGGGATGTAATTAATTAAAAATTAGATGAAATTTTTTTATATATAAATTGGAAAATGTTAAGACTTCATCATAAGATAATTTTAGAAATATTAACAAAAGAGAGCTTTATTAACTAGGACCTATATGATTTGATATATTATCAGTATATCCCTTAACCTTTAACAAATTTAAATTTAACTCTTAATAAAATCAAATTACCTCATATAGTGTTTCCTTAAGACTGCCATGGAGCTATCACAAACTTTCAGATATAGGCCTAAAACTATCCTAAATTAGGTAAGATTAGAAGGTAAGTATTTGTCTAAATTTGTCTCTCAAGCTAACTGATGATGACATAAGTTTTAGATTTAGTAGATCCAAACAAAGTTATTTATTATACAACTAGTGTTTAACTTAAGTAGTTAAAACTTATTATTACAATGAAATTTCTAAATACTACTTATAAAATAAGTTCAAGTCAAACAAAGAATACTTTCAGAGTCTCCAAGCTACTTGGCTCTCCAAGGGCAACTTTATTTGTAATTACTCAAGAATCAATACACTGAAATTGGAGATGACTTTTATTGGCAGTGTTTATTTTAAGAATATTTACTAATTTAAATTTTTTATATTCGAATTATAATTAAATAGTTATTTCTCACTTTATTAATTTAAATAATATTAGATTGGAAATAGAGAAACATAAAATCTATAAATATTAATTAAATCAAAATTTAAATTATTAATTTATTAAACAATTTATTAAAAATGCATAATTTACGATATAGTAATCAACAATAATTTATTGAGTGTTTATACTTAAAAAGTTAATAAGTATAATTTTTATTCCATATAAAAAATGTTGAGGTAGAGATAGACTTTATGAATAGTTGGTATTAGAGTTTGTCAATGTCAGAGGTGTTGAAGTTGACATGGGAAATTCAGTCCTAGTCTTTGAGAATGATTTTCCTTTGAAAAAAAATATAAAGTAGCTATTGGCATATTCAATGGAGCTTTGGTTCTCTCTGTATGTCTTTATTTTGGGACATACATACGAGGAAGGCTAACATAGTATCTAACATGGCCTTAGTTATATTGCCTCGGAAAATCCGAAGGTAACATTCTTTTGATTGTTTGCAATTACAGAATTGTCTATTAAAGACCTGTAAAATATATAGGCTTAAGGGTTTTTGCGCTCAAATTAGACTTGTGATATTTACTATTTAAAGCCGTCTGTGATAAAAAGAAGAAAATATTGATTTTATTTATTATTTAAAAATTAAATTAAATTATAATTAAAAATTTTAAAATATTTATATTATATAATCTTAAATTACTTAAAGATTAAGACACGTGAATAAATTAATTTATTTTATACTATCAGATAGGTTTTCCTTGTTCTTCACTTAATGGTAATTTTCATTTATTTTACATTGTTACTAACTATTCCACGTGGTCTTTTTGTTGGATTTTAGGTATCAAATTAATCTCTTGTAACCTTAGTACGTTGGCTTGTGCTGATAAACTTTCTGAAAATACAAAATAAACACTACACACTCACCAATGGTCAATCGTAATTGTCAGAAATCTTATGGGCAGAATAACTAATACCATCGACAAATATTCTAATAGAAAGGAAAAGTTTGGAGGTAAATTTACCAACGGTTACAACCATTCATCGATATATTTACCGACGGTTACATAATATATTTGTCGGTAAATTTATTTACGGTCGTTTTAACGAAGCTTTTATTCGTCGGTTGATTCAATCGTTAATTTATATTATCGACAGAATTCAAATATTTTTGTCAGTAATATCCGTCGCTAAATGACATTTTTCTTGTAATGTAATAATGCAATGAATTTCCAATATCTTGAAGTCCCACCACTTAACATCTTTTCTATAAGTTTGATTTTATATCCAAAAATCATGAAGCAAATTGTTCGATCTGACTTTGGACTCAGTTTTAGATTATGCAAGTTTTAGATGTTGGGAATTAATTCAAAATTTTAGAATTATTAAAATTTATTTAGAACATGTCTTAATTTTTTTAATTTTATCTTATAAGCTAAATTTATTTACTGAAATATCTATTTTAGTTTTTTTATTTGACCTATATAAGAAAACTAAGTTTATTAATAAAACAAATTGAGTGTTAAGAATTTTTTTATCTTTATCTTTTCTCGGCTTATACATGTTCTTTTCTTTAAAATTCCAACATTACCGTATAAAATTAACTTGGATTAGGCTTCCTTTTGAGTTGCATTTCACACAAAGTCATATTCAAGGATAAAACTTGTATCGCTATGGATTATGAAATATCAAAACTTTGGAAAACAAGGAAACCAATGAACACAAAATGACGACTTCTTTCTCTCCAAGGAAAGAAAGAAAAGTTTAGGTCAGTAAGAACATGTCTGGCTAAGCTTAGAACCGTGATCATTAATTCAAATGTTGAAAGCCAACTGTACCAAGAGAGACATGTAGAGGACCACTGGCACAGACAATTTCCTCAACTCGTAAAGATTATTCGTGCCTGCGTGAAGATACCAGCAGATCAGTACAGCTTCCTTTTGATTCTTTCTTCATCGACTTTACCATCTCTGAGTTCAGTGATGACGCCTTAAGTGCATGCCAATTCTGTAGGTCACTCCTTTTCGTTCACTAAAGACAAGTATTAGAGCTCAATCACCTTAATCATTCATGCAAAATAAGGTGATGACAAATGGGTTTGGGCTGGGTTGGGTTTAGCTGACTCGGCTCGACCCAAAGTCAATAGACTAGGTCCGAGTTGACAAGGCCTTTGGTCAGGATCAAGATCTGGCTGAGAGGCCCAACACTTATAAGCAAATGATATCGTTTTGTTGAAAATGATGTTATTTTATATTTTTAATTTTTTAAAAGAAATTGAGCATGCCGGACTAGGGCTTCGGCTCTAGCTTAGGTCTAAGCTTTGATTGGCCATCGTCATTCTTAATCTGGAGAGATCCAGTAATACGCAGTCTTATCTATAATTAGTAGAGAGACTAAATTTAATTATATATAGAGGTATTTTATATCAAACTTTAAATTAGATATTTATAAGTTCATAGCCTAATTTAAATTTAAATTTATTAATTTTAGATTAAAATGAATTAACCTAATTTAAATTTGAACATTTCTACTTAAATAAAAGATTTGTAATTAGTTATGTAAAAATTTATTTTCAATGATGACTTAACTACAATTTTTTTGTCTCAAGAATATTGCTTAATTCTATAAAGCAAGAACCAAAAATTAATAAATTGACTCCAAGTCAACTCACATGGATTAGCAAATAAAAGGAAATAAAATAATTTCCTAGATAAGCCTAATTAATTTGTTATTTGAAATCAAAAGGTTCTTATTTTTATTATTTATAATATGACCAATAAAAATATTAGGCTAATATTTTTTTCAGATTATGTATTTTGATTAAAAAAACAAAGTTCTCCATCTTCCTATCTTTTTGGAAGCTTTAAAACGGAATTCAAATGCTCAGTTACTCCACGTCATCGTCTAGTCAGCAACCTGACGCTGAACTATGCTCCAAGTCACACAACAGACACCGACGATGGACCAGATAGAGTGTGGAAGGCGTATGTCTATATAAAATAGGCACGAGCAAGAACACTGTACACATAGATCGACATGTCAGCTAGGCAAAAGAAGTGTAGCCGACAGGTGCTTGTTGGAATCGTCAGTAGTCAGACACACAACGTACCAGGTTCGTGTGTGGACGCTGGAAGAATGGAAAGTGTGGTCATAATGTTCAACCCTTGGTTGTAAATGGCAACCAAGCGGAGAAGAAGAAGAGTGAAAATGGCAAGAGCAAGAAGGTTGCAGGCGTCAAAGCAGTACCTTTTATTCTTGGTGATTTCTGATTAACTTCTTGAGTACCTTGAATTTACAAGCTTTCATGTTAATTTAAGAGCTTTAATCAGACATGATTTGATGATGAATTCGGGATTAAAACCATGTTTATGATCTTATGACAGCAACTGAAGTATGTGACAGATTCTCGAATGTTGGCTTCCATGCCAACTTATTATCATATTTGACTATAAAGCTTCAGCTGCCGCTCGTAAAGGCCTCAAACATTGCCAGTAACTTCGATGGAACTGCTAGCTTGACGACGATGGTTGGGGGTTTGGTTGCTGATTCTTTTGCTGGCAGATATTGGACCATCGTAATTAGCTGCATAATCTATGAACTGGTAATTGTTA
>JANVCQ010010226.1:0-13144 GCA_025531925.1 Erythroxylum plowmanianum | reverse complement strand
ACGCCACCCTCGCGGGGCACGGACTCGGATATCACTATTGATGTCGGGTTCGGGTCTTGTGGGAGTGGGGTGTTACAAGAACCGAATGAGCTCCAAACTCGCAACCCAAGTTTGAGCCTAATTGAGATTGAGTCAAACTCATTTTTTTTACATTTAAGTTAATTTGATTTTAAAAATAATATCGTTGTGTTTCAAATGACATCATTTTCACTTGACATTTTAGCGTTTGGATCATACTAGATCTTAAAATCCGATCTTAAACTTGATTTAAAACTTAAAGTATAAAAAAAAAAAAAAATGAACCTAGCCTAAAGCCTGGTCAATTCAGGCTAATTCATTTGTTTTGGTACAAATCAATTGTATTTTTGTGGTTAAATTAGGAAAATAATTAAAATCCCATTTTTATTTGTATTTAGAACAAAGAATCTCATGTCTTGTATTTCATATAATTTGTACAAAAACATCTATTGGGGTATTTCGAGATATTTATACTTTTTAAAAAATAAATATATAAATCGAAATCAAATTCAAAATCAAAATAAATAAAGAGAAAGAGAAAATTAAGTAAATAAATAAACAAATAAGAAAATATATAAATAAATTAAATAAATATAATTAATCGCATATATTTGAAATTATTAAGATGTTACCTAAAATTGTGCAAATACTACTTGAATTTGTTGAAATTTTTTTCTAGTATGTCTCTCTCTCTCTTTTTTTTCTCTATTTGGTAATTTCTAATTCGTATTTAACATAAAAATGACTACTATTATCATTAAAATTATTTTTTAAAAAGAAGTAATTTTTCAATATGTTGATCAACTATCAACCACTATATCCATAAGTAACTTAAAGATTTTTACTTAAATTGATCCCCACTAACTCTAAATTGATCCCTACTAACTCTTATTCCTTTTTTTCTTTTCTCATTTTATTTTTTAACCACTTAAGTAATGTGTATAATTAATGTCACACAACTATCACCAGGTCCAAACACACTTTGTGAATACAACATAGAAGAGAGTAAATGGATGATGGTCCATTCTAGACAAAATGAGGTTGAAGAATCTGAATAATCAGAGTGTATATACTTTGTCCAACTTTTCTTCTTTTCTCTTCCATTTTCCACCTCTAGTTCATAGCTATTGTAACTATACATGCATAGTAATCCTATATATAGTTATAGAACTATACATGCTCTACCAAAATCTCAACCACTGCCCAGATGGTATTTTTTGACATGGGACATGAATCAGTCTGTCCATAGCCAGAATTCTGAACTAGGTATTAAGTCAAATGAAAGTTGTAGAGACAATTCAGGAAGTTCTTTTGGAAGTAAAGATAAAAACTTAAGCAAAAGATACAAAACTTAGTCATCATCACTATTTATCTTATGGCGTTGCACTTTGTTTTTAAAAAAATTATATCATATATTGCACTTTAACGTAATGTTTTTAAAATAGTATTAATAGCGCCTTAAATTTTAACTGAGATAAGATTTTTTTTACAATTTTTAGTATATGAATCATAAATTTAGTCAATGTCATATCACAACTAGATAATTTAGATCTGATAAGAGCTATTATGATCTTTAAAATGATTTATTCAAATACTGGCTAAAAGTCCAGATCAACTTCTATCGTTATCTTTATTATCATTTTTACATTCTATTCATAGTACAATGAATGTTAGTTTGGTAACATTATACTGTAAGTCTACTATTTCAACAAGGTTACGGTACAAAATAATACTAGAGATAATGATAAGAATTTAGATTTTTTGCAAATTTAAATTCTTTTAAAGTTTATGTCTTCTTGAAGGTTGCTAGCTTATTTCTTATGGTTTCAATGTGCTACACAGATCATGTAGGCCATATGATAGAAATACTCATAAATGAAGGGGGGTCTGATTATCAATGGCTTCCAACCACTGCAACCGTTGTCATTTCTCTCATTTCCCACCTAACCTTTCAGATCTAAGAGGCAGACACCACACCAGTCAAAAGGTAATCAAAAGTGTACACCACAGCATCACTCACTAATCAGAGTTCCATCTTGTTCTTAATCAAATTTATATACTACTGCAGTTAATATCTTCTGCAGGAGACCATCCTCCAGAAGGAATATTACTGCTGTTGGTTTAGTAGCTTCTGCAGGAGACCATCCTCCAGAAAGGGACTTACTGCTGTTGGACCATAACTCTGAATTGCAATGGTCTGAGGCTTCCAGTGTTTCCTTTCAAACTTGTGAGGTTCACAGTTTCTGGCTCGTTAGGCCACCCCACAGCATCAACCATAAATGGTTTCAACTATATTGATCATCATAAGATACCCTTCAATGGATTTCAGTTTCTCCAAAATCCTTCAGAAGCTTGTGATTCAGTAATGAATAAATCTATACAGAGTTTCTTAGGGTTAGGTGAATTCCCATTGACAATGCTGCAAGGAAAATCCCTATTACCAACGCGTCACCGACACTGTAAATGATTCAAGGATGCCAATTTGGACTCTCCTGATCAAACACGCGTTCTTTTACTCTTTAGTCAACGGTAACAGAGATATTGTTGAAGAACATCACAACCCTACATTTTCTTTTTGTGGATTTGGAACCTAACCCAAATGATTATAAGTAAGCTAGGCTCTAACGTCAAACCAAGAAGATTTCAATTGAATATATACTTTTTAAGTTAGAGGCCAACTTGACCTGAAGTTTCATAAAGGTTTTATAGAGTAGGACCGATCAAAAGTTGAATAATATGTCATAAATGCTATTGGGATGTCAATTGTGAATAGGAATCTCACGTTAAAAAGATATATAGCTAGTTAAGGATATATAAGTGGAAAGGACCTATAACTTAATGCCTTAAAGTTTTGGGTTGAAGTGTGATGTCAAAGTCCACGAATATATTTCATCACTAGGCCCATGATATTCTCCCATGAAAGTGGGCTCTCCATTTCTAACAAGTGGTATCAGAGTCAGATTCAACAAAGGACAAGTATAGAGATGATACTCAGATCTCGTGGTTGCTTCCCCACAAAGAAAAACAAGGAGACTTGTGGTAGGCTTAGACCAGTAGAGTAGAAGGGTTTTTGGTGACGCCATATACTCAAGCTGCTAAGCAAAAAAGGCTTTTGCTCAAGGGAGAGTCTAAGCTCAATATGAAAGTTTACACTTAAGAGAGAGATAGTTGGGATGTCAAGTGTGAGTAGAAATCTCACATTGAAAAGAGATGGAGCTAGTGAAAAACATATAAATAGAAAAGACCCATAAACTTAATGTATTAAGATTTTGGGTTGAAGTATAGTGTCAAAGCCTACAAGTATATTTCATCACTAGGTCCATGATGTAAATCTCTCGTAAAAGTGAGCTCTCCAGTTTTAACAAATTTTCAGTACATATCTAGACCAAGAATGACATCAAAAGGCATCTTCTCTTAAGCAAATTTTAGAATCTAAGAAAGCAAGATTGAAGAAGCAACACATTTTTGCTCTCAGAAGTGGTTTCTACACGATCTGTATAGACCTGCAGAATCATGGTTCCTTGTAAAAACCAAAGACCAAAGCAGAAATTGGAACTTATCTTGAATTTTCTTGGTTTCCAATACAAATCACACAACATTGTCAGTTACATCCATAAAATTTAAACATATCAAGTCCAATCTCAAGTCTCAACTGGTTAAAAGCATATCTAACAACATATTTAGATGCAGTAATCTTAAAACCAAAAGCTGGCAAGAACACTTGTTCACGTGAAGGCTCAACCATGTTCAGCTGTTTGTTTGTTCCATCTCTCAGCTAGTCAGATAGACACAACCATCTCTGAGAAGCAACAAAAATAGAGAAAAACGATAGATACACAGCTGGGCTATTTTCTTACTGTAACAAGACCATGACTGAAGTTCCAGAAGAGCTAGTTAATGGTGACTGGTGAGCATCCCCTACAGTTCGAGCCCTACAATCATTTTGACTTGAAGCAGAACTTGTTCAAAACAATTTCTGCCAATGAAGACAGCAATCTAAAAGCCTACTGTGGCGTTTAAGGACTACCTTCTGCAATTTATGGGTTGGTTTAAGGTTTCAAAAACTCTCGCAAGATCGTTGAGAGTTGTTCCTATGTACATCTATGTCAATATCCTCAACTTCACTTCCAGCGCGCAGAAGTGAAAATCTATCTCATACACTGGGAATAAATTAGATAAGAGAATTGATTGTGTTCTCTTGGTATTATTATCTATTTCTTTTACTTTTTAATGTTGCTATAATTATTTTGTAATTATTATAATTATTCATTAGAATAAATAATTTATTTATTAGAATAGCAAATAAGTAAAAGAGTAAACACAAATAGTTGACTCTCCTATAATGATTTATTCAAAAACTAAACATTGTTGTTTCGAAAAAATTAAAAACAATATTTATGAAAAAAGCTCTATAATTTTAATGAATTTTTTAGACATTTAACTTAAGATCAGAACTAATCAATGTCACATGATTAAATTCTAAAGAATATTTTTTTTGGTAATATATAATTCAAAGTTATGAATACCATGTTGGTACCAAGGACAAGTTTTATTCTAGTACAGTACTGTATTGATATTGGTTAATACTATGTATCATTTTAGGTAATTGTTTAAATTAATAAAGTAGTTCTGTAATTTTTAAAAATTACAAAATACTCCTTTAATATGTTATACTATATAATTTATAATTTATAATTTATAATTACAAAATAGTCCCTTAATATATTGTACTATTTAATTTATAATTTTGCATCAACCATGTCATAAAAATCATAATAATAGAATTTTAAAATAACAACAATCTATTTATTTTTATTAATATTACTTTTAACGTATTTTACATATAAATAATAACCACAATTAATATAAAAAGGATCATTTAATCATCATATAATTATAAAATTAAGAGCAACACAAAGAATTTAAATTGTTTCAATTTCATCATATAATAAATAATAACTACATCAAATAAAAATAATAATAAATATCCACGAATCTCTAACTATTATAATTTATAATAAAAGTTTGTGGCGAGAAACAACCAACTAAAAGTGAAACTTGAAGCTGTGTACAATTATATTTATATTATACATATAGAATTTAACATATACATCAAATATAGGTGAAATTAAAAGAAAAAGAGAAATAAAAATTTAGAACTTCGTTCAATTAAATCTCAAATCGTATTAACCCAATTCTCATTTAGTACAAAATCTTTATCATTGAGGAAAGTTCTATCATCATTATCATCATTTAAATTCATTGCACCAAATAACATTTCAATATTTTTCCATCTAAGATTATCTTCCAAGTCACTTTTATCTATCATACTTAGTTCCTCAAAAACCCAATCTACCAAAAGATCGATATAATTGAGGCAAATTTGATTTACAAAACTACTTGTTCCATTAAGAGTTCTAGCAAACAATAAAATTAAATTATTAAGAAACTATATTCAACTTAATAATGATAATAACATTTTTACCAAAGCTTTAAATTGTATCGAATAAAGATCAAGTCGTTCAATCTTTTGTGCTTCAATCTATTCTTTTCCTTTGAATGATAAACTAAAACATGTTTCAATTTCTTATAGACCCTATTGCACTAACACATTGACCTAAAATTTGAATTGCAAACCTTTGCAATTATGGAACACAACTTCCGAATTGGTCCAACCAAATAACTGTAAGATAACAAAAGTAGCTTTATAAAAAAAAGACGATTAACTTTCAACAAGTAACCAAAGTGAATATATATATCTAAACTAAGTTAGTTTGTTTAAGAAATGACAGTTGGCATCTTAAAATCACCAGAAGCATCATTATAAATCTATAAATTTCCATTTGTGAGTTTAGTAGACCTTGCGTAACAACATTCCTTTATTAATTTTAGTTTTCTTTGTAGAACTTGGTTTGAAATAACACTAGGATTCAAAAATTTCATAAGTGTAAATAGCGGAGAGTAAAGTTGTTTTTTTTTCATCTCATTGATGACTCTAAAATAAAAGTGTGTACAAAGAAGACTTATTCTTCATAATATCCTTGATTGCTTCCTTCGTCCTCTCTATGATATCAGCAAAATAACTCATTATTGTCTTCTTATCATTATAAGCCAAACAAAGTACTCCCTATTAAAGGCTCACAAATTTGGATGGAAAATTGATATTGGGACCAAAATTGATCATCTTCAAGTATAGTTCTAAAAATCTCCAATCAAACATTAGACCTAGCATGGTGAAATGTAACTCACTTATCATATGTAAATATTTGTCTAAACTCTTTCTCCATCAAAGTAAGACATTGAAATAATAAGAAATTAGTTCTAAATCTTGTATAGCAAGACGAAACAAATTCCTACTATTAATAAAATCATTTCTTATTAAATTCAAGGCCCATTAATGATTATAGATGAATTTGGTTACCATTTTTGCTTTCTGCATAGTCTCATCAATAATAGAAAATACCTAATATCTATATTTTTCAATATCAGGTCAATATAATGTGTAACACAAGGAGTCCAATAAAAAGAATTATAATTGCTTTGCAATCTTCTTTTAGCTAATTTATAACCGAAATCATTGGCAATAATGAATTGAACAGTATTTTCTGACCAAACTTCATTTACAACTTCATCAAATATTTGAAATAGGATATCAACATTCCTAATAAGGTCAGATACATCAATAAACTTTAAAAACCTTGTGCTCTTTATAAAATAAACCAAAAAATTAATAATAGGCTCATGTCTTCTATTTGTTCAACCATCACACATGATTGAATGCCCATAAGTAGCTAAGTCGTTCTTCTTTCATCCAAATATCATTTTATTTCATTAACAAAATTGCTCAAAATTTAACCTATGTAGTCATCAATTGAAATATCCCAGACTATAAAAGGTAATAACATCTATCATAAGTTGATAATAATAAAATTGGGCAATATTGAATGTTAAATTTGAGTCATGCCACCATCTAGTCATTGTCATATCTATGTTATGAGCAGCTCCTCTAGATTGTAAGACATTACAAATTGAAGACTGAGCTCCAGGAGTTGTTCCTGGTACAAAAAAATTAGACTTTCTTCTTTTCCTAACATCAAGTGCAATATTTCCTTCTTGTTGGAAATGAATACTACCACCTTTAACATCCTCACTATCATTATGAACACCAACGAAAGAACTTCCACTACCATTTTTGTAGTTCAATCTTTGCCTTTTAACTTTCTCATGCTGATACTCTTCAAGCAAAGTCTTCATTTGCCATTTGACATCATAATTCACTTTTTTACAAGGCTTCACATCCCCTTTAAACCTAACTAAATGTTTATTTAATCAGGTGATTCCCTCACCTTTTAAATTTTGTTACAATAGAAACAAATATTATAGTTTTTCATTCCAGGAACCAATATAGCGTGAGCCCAGTCTGGATCATCGAATCTCCTATAACTTAAGAGGTTGAATTATTAAGTATACTTGAACTTCCTCCATTTATTTGTAAAAATAAATGAAGACCCTTATTAAAATTAACTTAATAACTTTGTATCAAAATCAAGTTGTGTATAATAATAGGAAGAAATAGAGCAACAACGGTATCTCAATAATATATATATATATATATATATATATATATATGCAAGTGACTTTCATAAACTTGTATAAATGGTTCCTTAAGAAAATTTGATGATTTATCACATTCTAGACGAGAAATTATCATGTTTCTTAACCCAAACTTCAAATATATATATATATATATATTGCTACACTTTCACAATTATAATCCATTTTATGTATTATATAACTTAAACATAAAGTCACAGCTCACAATTATAACAAATTTTTGTAGTTACATAATTTTACCATAAATTCACTATTATAATCATTTTGTATGATTATATAATTTAACCATAACTCACAACTGTAACTCACTTTATATGATTACATAATTTAAACATAAACTTGTAAGTCATTTCTATAACTCAATTTTTATAATCATATAATTCAACCATAAAGTCATATATATAACTCATTTTGCGTGATTATATGATTCATATTTAACTTAATTGATATAATCATTTAATTCAAACTAAATTAACTAACTCATTTTGTATATTAAGAAATAAATTTATAATATATAACCTAATTTATAATAAAAACCAACATTTAATTCAATATTCCTCAAATTTCAAACAATAACACAAACTTCAATTTTGTATTGAATGATTGAATCCCCAATTTCTAAAATCCAAATATCACTTGACAAAAATACATCCAAAATTCCAAATTCCAGATACTGTAATTCTATAAAAAAAATCCTCAATATCATTCCTTAATTTCCAAATTTTAGATGGAGCAAATACATTTATTTGTTATCCTCAATTTCCCAACTCACAAGTCACAAACTCACAATTCACAACTATAAGTCACTCACATTATCTCACACACAACAATTATTGAATTATGAATTAACTCAACATTCAACATTCAATCAACAAAACATAACACAAATCAACACTTAGCACTACACGCATTTCAAATTTTCAATTGTTCAAGGTTGAATCATAATGGCTTATTTGCATTTTGCAATTGCAACCTTGAGGCTTGAACAGGTGATTACGTAGGCAAGATGATTAAGCAGGCGACGTGACTAGGAAGGCAACGCGACTAGCAAGGAGACACAAATGGAGAGGTGAGGTAAGGCAAGTCAGGTGATTGCAGTGTAGGCGAGACAAGGCGGCTGGGTGTGTGGTGGGTGTTCGGGTTATGGGTAGGTTAAAATGTTTGGGTTTTTTTATTTTACACTTTGTTCCCAAATTTTTAAAAAATGACATTTCAACCTTAAAAAATCATTGATATTTCGATACTGAGTAACGATACAAAATTAGTGGTTACCGTATATCATTTTTTGATCGGTACGATTCCCACACCATTAATATAATTAGAAGTATCTTTTACAATTACCTAAAAAAAAGTTACCTTTTAAAATAATCTTAAGGATACTACATAATGTATTTAATATTTTATTATTAAATTTTTATATTTTGATTATTGATATGTTTATTCTTTAATGCTTAGTGATTAATTTTAAGTTACGCTTAAGATACTTATTTTAGTTCACATTTTTCTGTAGGCACAAGTTAGAAGAATAAGAACTAAAATAAGCTAAATCCATATTCTTGGTGTTGTTCTATTGATGTTCGATCACATTTGCATTCGTGGAGCAAGATGGAGACAACTTAAGCTGAAGATGGGACAAATAATTGAAGAATTAGACCTACTATGACTTACACGATCATGTATGGGAACCTATAACTCACTAGAAATGGGTACGAGCTCAAAAATATTGTTCCAAGAAACCCAGAAACCTATATGCTCATTTGAACACTTTCACGTTCGTGTAAGTGACATATACGGTCATGTAAGTTAGTTTTGTATCTTTTTGGGACCATTTAGCTGACCGTGGATAACCATGCAACCCTAATTTTATGATAAATTGGGAACAATATGGTAGAAAATGACAAGAATAACTATGCCAAAACGATGCTCCAAATGAAAGATTTTGGAAATAGCATATACAACTAGAAAATTTCTCCAAATGTGTAGTGGATGAAACAAAAGTTATGGATAGTAATGACTAATGGAAATTCACAAGTGAAATAATCCTATGTCAAAAAGAGACTTAAGGATAAAATAAATTATATTCAAAAATGACTCATAACTCAATATTTTAAAGTTTTAGATTGAGATCTGGTGTCTTAATTATATGTCAACTTATTTGGACTTGGTCTAATTTCTCCCTAAGTCCTCTCAAAACACTTCATTGGTATTAAAGTTAGGTTGGCAAAGTCTAATGAATAGATGTTTATAGATTTAAGTTAGATGAATGATGATTCATGGAGTGATTAAAATGATTCGGCATTAGCGGAGCTAATCCAATATGGATAGAACTTATTACCTATTACTTTAAAATTTTAAGTCGAGATATAATATCTTAATTATATATGAGTACACTTAGACAAGGTCAATTTTTCTCCAACTCAAACGGCAGAAACAATCGGTTCGAGTTGGCAAAAATAACTGCATTGTTTTGATAGAAATTCCATTGACAGTCACGGAAGTAGAAATAGAAACAAGAATGGTGGCATCAACAAATTAGAGAAACATAAACATTAGTGGAAATTGAAAACAAAAACAGTAATAGGAATGATGGCGCCAATAACTTAACAACACAGAAAAATATTGCAATTCATATATAATTAAAGTGCTACCTCTCATATCATGTGAGATAAAAGCATAAGTTTTATATGTGATTATATGATTTTATTATAGAAAATAGAAAATACAAAATTTATTTATTAGGAGCTAATTTTAGAAGCTATACAAAAAACTCCTATCATTATTGCCATAATTTTAGCGAACAATCTCTTATCATATACAATAAATTTTATTATGATTTTAGCTAATCTCATAAAATCATGCTTAACAATAAGGAAATTATCGTTTGTCGAAACTGATTAAGGTTACTACATCAAAGAAAACAAAAAGGAATGAGGAGACGTTGACGTTAGGGATGGCAATGGCCCAGCCTACCAATTTTTTAAAATACTATTTTAAAATTAAAAGTAAAACATCTTTTTTCAATTGGATCCGAGCCTGGGTTGCCTAAGTCTAGGCCTACCTGAGGCCTAACTCTTGTAAACAAAATAATGTTGTTTTGATTTTAAAAATTGGACCTCGGGCTGGTCTGAGCCAACCCATTGAAAACACCTAAATCTTAGTCCGTAAGCCAACTCATTTTCATCCTTAGTCGATGTGTCTGAGAAGTATATATTTCGAATGATAATAGGAATGAGAATGCATATAGCGAGGAATGGGATAACTAAGGAGGTGTTTGGTTCCAATAGGGCAATGATAATAGGAATGAGAATAAATATAGTGAAGAATGAGAATAGATATAATCATTATAATTATGATGATTGGTTAGGATTAAGAAATTATTACCATTACTATTGATAGTGGTTTGTTTGTAAAAAATCTTGATAAATAAAAATTTGTTAAATTTTTGTTTTTTTATCAAATTTTAATATATTTTAATTAATTATATTTAATTGCTAAAAGAGAGAAAAAAGAGAAAATATGATTAATTAATTATTTATATGCTAGAAAGAAAAAAAGAAGTGTCACAAGCGTGACACTTCTTGTCACCCTCGTGACACTTCTATTTTAATTAACTAATTAATTATATTTAATTATATTAATTGTTAAAAAAGAGAGAAAAAAAAGCTGGTGACAAGAAGTTTCATGACCCTGACACTTTTGTTATTTAGTGAAATGACTTTCATTCTTCTCGTAATCGAAAGTATAGAGTAATATTCAAAACTTAAATATAAAAATATCGTTTATCCAATAATAATACATTATTGAGCAATGCTTTTTCATTCCCTATCCATACTCTCTTCCTACAATCATTAACCAAGCACCTAGGGATGCCAATGAGTCGGGTCGAGCCTGGACCGCTCCCGGTCACACCTATGGGTTGGGAGGCTCGTGCCTGACCGACCCAACCTTATTTTTTAATTAAAAAATGTTGTAATTTTTGACGTTTCGATCGTGCCAAACAATTTTATCCTATGGCTCGTAGCTCGGTTAACTCGGGTCAAAATCAGACCGGACTAGGACGAGTTGCCCAAAATTGACATTTCTGCGAGCGCCCCTAAGGCAATTCACTTCCTTGTTCCATTTACAACTCATTTTGGTCTTTACCAATACAAATAAAAACATTACGAATATTAATTCCAATAAGAAGAATACTACAATTTATATACATACAGTACAGCTCTAAAAACCAAAAATACAACCACCTGGCAACTTTCTTGGATGAATGACAATTTGGTAGAAGTTACTGATGACTTATATACACCCGTGATGGGTATAATCGTCATAATTCTTAAATAACTACTAAAGGTAGTTATATACAAAAATAATATATGAAGGAAACGTTTGAAAAAAAACTTCACTCTGCGCGTTTTGGTTTGCTACTGTTTTTTTCTATCTTCTCTGAAGTGTTTTAGAAAATTGAGAAGGAGATCTCTACAGTAGAACATTGAAAATAGACAATTCTTTAACCGGTGGAATACTACGATCAACCAAGTATGTGTTTTTTGTTTCCTATGCATATAAAATCGATCCTATGTTTAACATAATCTTTGTGGCTATGTTTTGATATGTTAAAATCTAACATTGGTATCAGAGCATGGTTAAATATTTGTTTATGTTATATGCATGCATTTGGAAAGATGACTATTTTGGTATTGATGATTTTTTTGAAAATGATACGTTATTTTTCTGAAGCCATTCGCGACTGTTCTTTGTTAACAAGTTTTATACGGTTTCTGAGAACTTGTTTGATGAAAATCCCTATTTGTCTTGAGGGTTTGTGTCTGTATATTGCATCTGCATATCTATATTCTCTTGACTCTTCTGGTTTCAAGCCTCTCACATATGTACTGTAACCTTGATATGACCAATAAACATGTGAGTTTATGGTCCAAGGCTGATGACTTTTCCGATGTGGAAGGTTAAGATCGTTGAAGGTTAATAGGTTGTAAAACATGGAAGATAGAAACGTTAAAAAAAACTGTAGAAACAAAACGCAGAGATAAGTAACGCAGGAGGAAGAAGAAGACTTCTTCTTGAAAAGGCATTTGAAAAGGCACATGTTTTTTTTCTTTTCTTGTTTCCTTTAATGACAGGCACATGGCCTTTCACTTTCTTTTAAGGCAAGTGTTTCCAACTTTATAATAAGACAAAAACTTATTACTGTTTTTGTTTGACAGTTTCAATGTGTATATATACATATGTCATATTCATTTATGGTATTATGGCTATAATGAATTATGCATATAATATAAAGAATTAGAAATTAGTTTTCTAATTTATACTAACTAATTAAATTAGTTAAATTAGTTTCTAATTAATAAAAAATTAAAAAAAGAGAGAAAGTTTTTTAATACAAAAAAACTAATTTGTTTAGTTAAAATTAAAAAGGGGGCTTTATTAGAAATTAGTTTCTAATTAAACCAAAATAAATTGATTAGTTCAATTATACTTTAAATTAGAAATAAGTTTCTAA
>JANVCQ010010216.1:0-13144 GCA_025531925.1 Erythroxylum plowmanianum | reverse complement strand
TTTCATGTGCACAAATGTTACTGTGTACCAGTACTAGTATGCATGCGCAGTCCTAATCACTCCCAATCCATCTCATCTTATGCCAATCTACTATTCTACCCTTCCAGTAGGGGGTGGGATGTTACAAATAGAGTCATTTAAAATATATTTGAGAAATCGTTTGGAAGAGTTTGCATCTGTGGGCTTGCACATAAGCTCATTAAAGAGTTCATAAGCTCTTAACATAAGCTGAGTTTGACAATCAAGAACAATGTTATTGTGATTGAGTGAGATAATTCTATTTCTAGCCTTTCTTGAAAATATGGCCTTGTGAAATACAAAGGTGTTTCCGTCTCCATATTTCATCCATTCCACTCTTACTCTTTCTTTAAATAGGTGAATAATCGAATAATAATGTTTGAGATTAATTGTGTAATGCTTCACTTTCCCTTACTTTAATTCTTTAATTCTCAGTATTGGTATATTGCAACTGTTGTATAGCTTCCAACTCTCCTCTAGTTGTGTTGATAAGATGGTGTGTGTTGACAATAATAGCACTATAAAGAATCTTCATTTCTTGTTTGATTAATTAAAACTTCTTTCAAAAGATAAACTATTTAATTCCGTAGATGTTAGAACTTAATGCAACATATAAGCCTTCCTCAAACATAACTAGTTATATTATAAATTTATTGAACCTAAAAGGATGGACAATTCTCTCTACAGTCAGAAAAGTGAGAATGCGAGTATGATCTGATAAGTAATTACTAGTAAACTTTGAAAAGTAGTTGGGAAATTGTTTCATCCATTGAAGATTTACCACGCTATCCAATTTCTTCCTTATTAAATCAGAACCTGATTTCTTGTTTATCCATGTATAGAAGTAGCCTCCTATTGGTATATTAGTATATTAGTCTTCCTCCAAACATTTGCCAAGATCCGTGCAAAGAATACAAACTGACCTTGGTCCCTTAGCCTCCCTAATTCTTTGCATGGAATAGAAGGTACCTGACAACATCTATGAGTCTATATTGGAAGTGGCAATTTGATGTGATTCCATAAGAAATTTCTCTTAAATGCATTATTATGTGTGTATATGATGGCTATACACAAACTTTGATTGAGTTATCCAATAACAACCTCTAAATGAATCATTTGATATGTTAGGTTAGATGAGATGATAGATAGAGTGTTGAAGTCGTATAAGACAAAAAGTTGACCATTCAAATGATAGGAGATGTTGGAGATGCTTTGCCACTTAACTAGAAATAGTTCAGCATATTATTGCTTTCCCTTCTTACTCTTGTTTCCAAAATACCAACTAAAATAACATTGTTCTGCAAAATAATATCTCTGATCATCAGTTTTTGTTATGGGTATTATCCCCTTTTACGTTTTAAGTAAGAAAATTCATTTAGTTGTCTTCCCTAGGGAGTGTTTTTTCTTCTTATTCAATCTTCACCTAATAACATTTTCAAATTCAGGTGTTGTTTCTGTTTGAAGTAACTGTTGTTTTTTTGTAACGAGATTCATTGAGTTTGTTTTTAAAATTTCCAGCATTTTATTTTGCAGTACAACTTGCATTAGATGTCATTTTTGTGTTGTTTTTTATAATACTTCATTGGTTTTATCACAGTTTACATTCAGCTCAACCATTTTCACTTTATATTTTCCACTTTAATGTCATTAGCTAGTACAAGATGAGTTTGAACTAATGCAATTTCTACATTAGTTATTTTTCTCCATATGTGTATTATGAGTGGTTAACATGCGATGATACTCTAATTTTAGTAACTTCATTATGGCTATAAGAGGATTTTGTACTAATGCAATTTCTCCATTAGATTTCCCTACCGTATGTGTATTATGAGTTGTTAATATGCTTGTGTCTGCTACTCCAATTTCAGCAACTTTAATGATGACATACTTCTTATTGCTAATTAGTAATAGTTCTTGGTAACTGCTTGATTTAAAAGTCCTCCTTGTAGGTATCCATTTCTATTTTTGACCTATTTGTGGTCTTTATGCATACGTTACCCGAAACTAATCCTTAATGGGTTATAAGTCCTCATTCAACCTAATGAATGGAATAATATTACGTAAATTAGTTAAAGAAGTCACCAAGACACATACTCTAGCATAACTAATATGCGTTGTTTCAACCATTGCTTGATTAAGCGCTATTAGTCTTCTAAAAAAACTTGTAAGGTGGCTTAACCCACTCATTGTTCAATATTCAAGCGGAACATTATGTATGCTTAACCATATCGATATGTTGTCTATTTTCAAATCTTCAAGTTTAAGTTTAGGTCTCCATGCCTATAGCAGTAGGGGCTTATTTTGTACATGCCTAGGTCTAGATTGTAAGAATAGTTTAGCTTCCTCCAAGTTGGAAATTTTTAAGAGAAACATGAACTCATTATTTACTCGAACCTCCATTTAACCATATTGCTTCCATGCATTGAATGCCTAATGTTTCATTATAGGAAATGCAATTCTTTTATCTATAACAAAACCACTAAGTGTAGTTTCAATCTGTCCACACCTGCCTTCAAGATGTCTAAAGGAGGAGCAATTATTCTTTGTTTGAGTGCTTCACTATATGACAATATGTTAGTTTCAGCTAATGTTTAGTGTCACCTACCACCTACGTCTAGGTCTTGTAGGATGGAGATTTGTCTTAGCTTATAGGATAAGGATAATTTAGGCTTGTTGGAGAGATCTACTATTGGTTTTCTAAAGGGACCTGTTGTAACATTTCTGGAGAGACCCATTGTAAGGTTGTGTTAGAAAATGATGGGAAGCGTTTATCCATTGGGTCCATTTATGGTTTGTTGGATAATAAGCAACCCAGGTTACTAAGAATAAAGCACTAGAGTGAGGCAGCAGAAGAGATGTCAATGGTGTGCTCTAGACAAGTTTATTGTCAACTAGATTTGAAAGGTAGAGAGGAAAGTTATGTGTTTACAGCAAAGGGATGCAAAATAGTTTAATTTCAAGGGTAAATATCTGAGGGGCTGTAACAAAATGAGGCTTGAAGGAAGGGTTTGGGAGTTAGACTCTATGGTGAAAGTAAGAAGTAGCATGCGAGGGAGGGTGTGTATATGGCGAGAAAAGTAGCAGGGGAGGAGGAAACATCACTGGGTACCTGTTTTTCTATGATTTTTGTTAGACTATTTTCTAAAACACCTTTTGATTTTTGAAAAATAAGGAAAACCATTCTTACTTATCTTTTAGGTATGAGTTTTTGAGTTACATTTTTATAATCCTTATAAAAATAAATTGCATTTTTAATGTACTCATTGATATTTTATAGGTTATCCATACACTATAAAGATTATAGATTCTACAATATATAAGGAGAATCTAGATTTATGGAATTATAAATATCTAAGTTCCTATAATTTGATATTTATGATATGGTTGGTCCTTATCACATTTAAAAGGATAATAGAGTTAATTCTACTATAATTTCATACCTTTCACCTATTTAGTTAAGGTTAGTAGATTATATACCTAGTGCCATTTTAGTATAGGACTAGGAACCAATATAGACAATAGATGAGATTCATATGGCGCATTATTATGTTCAACATATTCAATTAAAAAGATCCACCAAAGATGATGAGAACTACTATATCATCTAATTATATATTTTATCTTTGTGAGGATGATTATGAATTGGACATTTTTTATTTAGTTAACTTTAAAGATAATATTTCCTGTCCTTGTGTAGATTGATGGTAGGATATAATAAGAGATGAAATGTACTCCATAAAGCATAATTAGGTATAAGAATTAGTTAATTAAAGAATTAGTTAATTACCTTTAAAAACTATGAATATATTTGTTGTAATTGGGTTTATAAGAGTAAAAGGGACTCCTACGGTAAGGTTGATTAATTTAATACCAGATTGGTTACTAAAGGTTTCACTAAAAGAGAGGGGATAGAATTTAATGTCAGTTTCTCTCATATGTCTTTCAAAGATGCATTTAGAGTGAATATTGCAATAGTTACTCGTTAGAATATAAAAAATGTAGATGTTAAATCCACCTTCCTAAATGGAGATCTTTTTGAGGAGGTATATACAAAACAACTTAAAAGGTTTCAGAAAAATGATAAGAGTCATATATTTTGTAAATTGAGAAAAATATTATAATGATTCAAATAAGATCCCCGTTAGTGGGACATGAAATTTGATGAGGTAATAACCTCATTCAAATTTAAATAAAATAAAGTTGAAAAATGCTTGTACTACAAAGTGAGGTTTATGGTAAATTAACTCATATATTTTGTATATAAAACAAGATTCCTGGTAATAGTATATGAAATTTGAAGAGATAATAACTTCATTCAACTTTAAGAAAAATAAAGTTAAAAAATTCCTGCACTATAAAGTGAGGAGAGTAAGATCATTTTTTAAATTTTTGTATGTAGATGATCTTTCTTGCATCAATTGACTTGACTATATTATGTGAGATTAAGTGTCTATTAGCCAAGTATTTTGATATGAAAGATTTTGATGAAGTGTATTTCATTCTTGGTACTTAGATTTACTAGGAAAAATTATAAAACTGTTAAATCTATCTTATAAAGCAAACGTTGAGTATGTGTTCCAAAGGTTTAATATGAAAAATTGTAAAGCTTTGCAATAACAATATCTCATGAAGAGAGATTATCTTTGGCACAACGTCTAGAGATTAAAATCACAAGAAAGACTATAAAGAATACTCCTTATTCTAGTGCAGTTGGCAACCTAACGTATACTCAGGCCTATCTAGACAAGACATTACATTAGTTGTTTAATTGTTGGATAGATATTATTTTCTATGTACATTCAATGAGCAAAGGATTATATGTAAGTATACAAGTATGTTGAGAATTTAGATTTGAATGGATATAAGAATTTCGACTTTGTTATGTCTCTAAATGATATGAAGTCTACATTAAGTTACATCTTAATACTAGTAGAAGGTCTGATTCATGGAAAACTATCATACTGACACTTGTGAACTCTTTACTATGTATATAGAGTAATTGAATTGCTTCACAGATAGTTTATTTAAGAAATTTGATTTCTGAATTGTATATGATTGAGTTAGTTGCTAAACCTATTTAGTTATATTCTGATAATCATTTTTCAGATTGAATTGTATATGGTTGGTTTAATTACTAGACTTATTTGGTTGTATTGTGATAATCTTTCTATAGTTTTTTTTTAGTGACGACAGTAAGAATACCACAAGGTCTAAGTATTTGAAGGTCAAATATTTGACTATAAAGGAACTTATATATAAAGGTTACATCACAATAGAGCATCTTTTGATTAAGCATATATTGGTTGATCATTTGACTAAAGGATTTCCCCTACTTGTTTTTTTTGACATATCTACAGTATGCATATTTTGAAGTTATTTGATATTGCTAATTATAGATGATTATATTTTTTAAAATACAATTTTCTTCTTATATATTGTGACTATTTTTTTATATTGATGATCATAATTTTTTTTAAATACAATTTTCTTCTCATATATTGTGACTATTTTTTTATATTGATGATCATAATTTTTTCATAGTTAAACAAATTATTATGCACCATCATAATACAAGTGAAGTCTTAATATTTATGTCAATTGATACATACGATAGTCTTTGGACATATTAGACATATATAAAATTTGACTTGGATCTTTTGCTTCTTCACTCATATATCTTGAGATATTTCTTAATCCTATATAAGAATATAATTTTTATTCTCATAAAAGTTTTCTCTAGTACAGTTTAGCATATAAAGAGAAAACACATTTATCTATTATATTTTAACATAAAGTTCAAAGAAATTAAAACTAATAAATGAAATATGATATATTTTATATTATTCAAATATCATTATTTCTTTTTCACACTCTATCTTCTTAATAATATTAGTAAGGTTACTATATATGTGTGATTAAATTAGGTCAACCATGCTCTATGGAATGAAATTTTGACCCATAAAACTGAATAGTCATAGGCTAATGGTGATGGAGATGAGGATTCTCTGTTAAATATGCAACCTTAGTAAAAGACAAAAGGTCAAGAATGTAATGATAAGAAACAGATTAAAGGTAGCTAATATTATTGACAAATTAAGATAGACAAGACCTAGATGGTTCAAACATGTTAATAGGAGACACACAGATGCTCCAATGAGAAGATGTGAGAAGATCGCACTTAAAAACTATAAGATGAAAAACTAGAGGCCTAAGAAAATTTGGGGGAAGTGATCAAGAATATGACAATGTTGGAACTTACTTAAGACATAACCTACTATAAAAAACTTTGGCATATTAGGATTCAGATAAAGGATCCCTCATAAAGTGATCCTTGTAGTTTCCATAAGTCTTTTAACTCTTTCCTCTTGTAGTTTACCTAAAATTGTAAATAGGCAATACTTATCTCTTAGAAATTTAGCCTAAGCCTTCTTTACCTAACTAACTTGATTTTATAATTTCATCATCATCATCATCGTCATCGTCGTCGTCGTCATCATCATCATCGTTATTATCATTATTTTTTATTTTTTCCTTTTAATATGAGTAATTTGAAAACGACCTCTCTACTAGTTAGGGATACAACTGCATACTTCTAAATCTTGCATGTCAACAGAATTTCTACTAGATCATGTTGTTATTGTGGTATATTAGATCCACATCGTATATACATAAGTTTTTTATTCCTTCGATTATGAAAAGCTTTAGAGGTTCGAATGATGGATCTTAGTTATTTTTATATCATAAAATATTTTTTTATTCTCTAAGCCATTATTTTTTCTTTATTACAAATACAGTAACTAATATTTATCTAAAGGGATAATGTTATAATTTTTATTCCTATTGGACATTATTAATTACTATTTTCAAAATTAAGGTTAAAAAATTAAAATTAGATCCAATATAAAGATAGTAAAATGATTTAAGAAATTATTTAATGAAGTGGATTAAAGTCTACTTAAGAAAATGACACCTTATTGATATGGGTATAATTCTTATTGGGCCTATAATGAAGAGGCTTAATAAAGTTACTAGAAGTAACTGCTAGGTCTCGTGCACCTGCTTCAATAAGTTTCATGGATATTCAGCCTTCTCTAACCCATTACGATACTCATATATTAAGAGGTGTGAAAAGATCTTACATATTTGATTTCGAACAACTTTTGTTAATGAGATAGATAGTTGTAACAAATTATTCAAAGGTAGTCAACTTTTCTTAAGGTCTTTAGGAAATTACTCAAACATAAATGGATAATAAAATAGGTACGTTTTTACAAATTCGTAATTAATCATAAACCAATCAATAAAGTTTATGTTATATTTAACAATAAGGACTTAATTCCCTCCCAATTTTACATTTATCACCTACAGATGTTGGGGATCGTATAGTTACAACAAGATTGACTAATAAGCATTACACACTAATGATACACCTAAAGAAGAGGAAACTAGACATTAAAATATATAACCCCTATCGTTTACAAGTAGATTGCAACTCCTGAATTTGATAATCAATATATTACATGATTATTAGAGCACCTACATTTTGATTTATATGTCAATTATAAAGATGGTAGGAAGGAAAATGAAAGTTTTCTTATAAAGTGATGATAAACATAATGAAACTAAAAAAGTTGAAAAAAATTAAGGGTTATTAACCTAAAAAAGAAGCTGTCTAGAAATTAAGTTGATTAGGTTTATGAACAAGACTTTGCTTTGCGTATATTTACACTATTCATAAATGATCAAGCTCTTTGAATCAAATAGATTCATAAGACAAACTTTTAGGTGAACAAAACTAATATGAACATTTCTTGGAAATTAGGAAAATCCTAAACCGAAAAAACTGTATGGAATTCCATGAAATACATATTTGAAAATGTTTAAAAAAATCTTCTTTTGGCATGATCATTACCACTTCATTAAGCCTTTGCATAATCACATATCTATAAGAGCTATTATAAACGGTTTAAGAGTTGAATAAAAAGTTAAATGCATCATTTGCAAAAATTAATGGCATTGGCTAGTTCAATTGTCTAAGAACTTATATAACATCATAAAAAACTCTCACTCCCTATTAACCAAATGTACTAGATAAGGATAAAATGAAATGGACCCTACATCTTTCTAAAAATTTCACAAACTCTTTATATTGTCAACTCATCAAAGGACCAATCCTACTATCCAATGGTAAAAAAATTATTAGATTCCTTTAACACATAAGAAAAGTTAACTTCATTTTGTAGTTAATAATCAAAAAGAAATTTTGAAGCATAAATAAGTTAACTTTCATTTCTTTAACAAACAAGGGTTGTTGTATTTATATATAGCATTTAGAAACATAAAATCACCTCTTCATTAAATGCTCATTTTCATCCATCATCTAAAAACAAATTCTAGTGTTGTTCAATATTAGTAAAAATGATATAGATTAGAAATAATCATCAATTAGATTACCATTATTCCCTTTATAATGGAAATAATGGTACAATCATCAAGCTCTCCTTTAGTTGTTACATTTATGCAATATAGGGGAAAAAATTAGATTCTTCAATCAAAAAATAAAGATTGTGCAACAAATGATTAACCAACTCTTTTGATGGATAAAAGAAACAATGTAAGCTAAAGTGTTGATTAATAGTTTAAGTGATTACCTAGCTCATAGATGGCTAGTTTGATGTTTTTATATTACTCACTCTATACTAAGATGACGTTTAAGTTACTTAGTTAGTGTTTGCCTTCCTAGGATCATATTGCTTTAAGGCAACCATCTATTTATTATTTTTTATTTTTCATTGTTTTTGGCTCTGAAATTACTTGTTTTCATTTGTAAAAAGGCTTACCCCTTTCTCTTTCATTAATATATTTACTTTAATTTCTAAGAAAACATTATTTATATTTGAGCACAAGTTTGATTAGATGTCGTATTAAGTTTAGGTACATTTTCTCGAGTTTATTAAAAGTCAAAACATAAACTCATTTAAGAGAAATCAATATGTAATCTTATGAAATATACAAAGGTATTTATAGAAAAATGGGCATCATATACCTTTTAAGGGAGACACAATGAGAATCTCCACTTTTGAGGGGAAAATGTTCTTTGCAATAATTTTGTTGTCTCCTTGAAGCAAAGACACAATCGAGACCCTAGAGTTCTAACTAGCCACTGTGAGAAAATTAAGTAAAATGAAGAAAACTTCTTCCAAATAATGACAATCTTATTGTGGAAAGAAAAAGGACTAAATAGCCTATTAAGTAGAATGCCTTGCATGATTTCCTTAACACATCAAAACCTTGTTTAATAGGTTTACTCTAGATAAAGTTGATAACAAGTGGATGTAATAACCTTGTGTTTTTACAAAATTCAAATAGAATTGAATTGAGTCAATCAGTTTGCACAGATCAAATGGTTCAAAAAGGTTAAATAGGAAAGAGACAATGTGGTAGGTACCTTTATATATGGTTTAAACCACATAATTCAAAAAATAACTCCATAAAGTAAGCTTATGGAAGTTGTACCTATGATTAGCTCCCTTTGGTTGATTATAAGAGACTTGAACAATTTTATTTAAACCTATGAGGCTAAAGGCAATGCTTGTTTAAGAAATAAGTCAGAAGAGTTCATATTGTGTGTGCTTCTTATAAGTAACTGACCTAAAAATAGTGAGCAACATTTTATCTTTAGGTAATAAGTAAAAAGGACTAGCATTTAAGGAACTAGATAGATTGTTGATCAATTCACAATGGTTAATATTCCTTGAACCATTATTCTCTGATCATTCATGTTGGACCACCCTGAAAATTTTTCTTTAAGTTAAGCATGATTTGAAATAGTTTTGAGGTTTAGACAGATTAAATTTTTGGGGTTATAATTATGTCAAGGTTAGTAGGATTTATTGAATGGGTAAGTGGAATTAAAGTGTTAATGTAATAAGGATGTTCAAGGGCATTTTTTGGGAGGTCACTTAAGTATAAAAGAACATAAGCTTATAAGGAAGGGTAAGATGGACTTTTTACTCTTATTAAGGGTACAAATGGAAAAAAAATACATTGTCTTGCTTATAAGAGGAGGAAAACGTGAATTGAAGAGGGAGGAGAGTGAAAAACAAAAATAGGAGAGAAGAAGAGAGGTTTCGATGAAAAAGAAAGGAAGAGAAATCATTTCTTCTTGCCTTATTAAAGGAATGGGTTGTCTTAAGGATGAAGGAGTTAGAGAGAAAAGAGGTTTATGTGAGAAGAAGATGGATTAGGAGAACTCAATTGATTTTAGGGTTTCTAAACTAGACCTTAGATTTTCTAACCTAGATGGACCGTGGGTAGGTTAGATTTGAGTTTAATTTGTGTTTGTTAAAATTTTGTGATTTTTGAAGTTTATGAATTTTTATTAGAATGTTGTTTTGAATGAAACCTTGGTTGTTTTAGGAAATCAAGGGAATCCTGCCCAAGAGAAAGGGAAAAGGCAAGCTTGACTTAGATTTTCGCCAACTAATTAGGTGGGTAATGTATTTATAGTTATTGTGTAATTAGGCAAATTCTTGCCTATGTATGTTTATGTTGATTTGCTTCAAATTGATTTGCTTAAAACCTAAATAATTGTGAATGTTTGGAAATGCATGATGCATTGTGATTTTGTTATACCTTGAAAAAGGTTATAACATTTGGAATTAGATAAAAAGAAGAAAAAGCATGAATGTATGAGCATATAATTGAATTGAGCATAAATTGGTTGTGATTTGGCAAGAGAGGACCCCGTTTCATTAGACACGGTGTAAACTTGCCATGAGATCATGAGAAATCAGACTCGTTTTGTTCATGGTGTAAACTTTGGTTTCTCTGTTTCATTCCATGAAACTCTCGAGCCATTTGTTTGTGCATTGCATCTTTAAATTTTCAAGTATGGTGCATAGTAGAGTGTTATGTTTAATGGCTGAAGTTTATGCTATGTATTATAATTTTGAGTTAAATTGATCAGATGCTTAAATTGCTTGAATAAAGTGAAAATGCTCGAATTGCTAGATATGCATGTACATAAGCTTGAATATGTGGCCAATTGCCAATGGCTATAAATATATTAGCCACTGAGTTGTGTACCTCACCCCACTATTCCCTCCTCAGGTGCAGAATGAGAAGTTTAGCAATCATTGCAAGGCATCAGAAACTCCAAGACATTAGAAACTTTTGTAAATAAGTTAGTTTGATCACTTTTGGATAGCTTCATGAGCATGTTAAACATTGAGCATCCTATATATGTTGTAATTTGTGTTAAGCCCTCGTTTATAATGTTACTGTGTAATTAAAGTTATGTATGGGGTTCTGTTAATTTGGCAAGTGAGTTTAGAACTAAAAAGTTCCCCAAGTGTATGTGCATGTTTCTTTTGTAGTTGTACATTTCATAATCTAAGTCTTTCATAGGTGAATAAATTGTGTACTAGCTTCAAGGGAAAAACCAAACTAATTTAGGGTAAATTAGTCAAAGTTATCTTTTGGAAAGCTGTAGTTTATCCTTATAACTTCCTAACGGTATAGAGTATCAAATTTTGGATATCGGAGTCAAAAGTGATGATCCTTATAAGTGGAGATGCTCAAGAGTATAAGACGTATCATCTGGTGATGACGTGTCATTTGGTGAGGATGTATCATCTGGTGAAGATATATTGTCTGGTGATGACGTGTCTTCTGGTGAGGACGGATCATCTAGTGAGGACACTTCATCTTGTGAGGACGGATCATCTGGTGAGGACGTATCATTTTTGAGGATATTTCATCTGGTGACGATGTATCGTCTTGTAAGGACGCTTCGTCTGGTGAGGATATATCGTCTTGTGAGGATGCTTCGTGTGGTGAGGACATATCGTCTTGTGAGGATGTATCATCTGGTGAGGACTTATCATCTTGTGAGGATGCTTCATCTGATGAGGACATATCATCTTGCGAGGACACTTGGTTTGGTGAGATCGTTTTGTTTGGTGAGGACGTATCGTCTGATGATGTCATATCATCTAGTGATGACGCCATTTCGTCTGGCACACTGTTCATTTGATCCTATCATCTGGTCCCATTTTTTATCCTCTAGATGATAGAATTTGCCTTTGAAGTCTTCATGAAAGTTGTAGATCTAGAAGTCCTCTTTAAAACCATTTAAAGAAAACCTTAATCCAAAATCTCCAATGAAAGTTATACGAATTGTTCCGAGATAGGTACAATGTGATTGAGGACATGAACATGGTTGATTCTTTTGGCCATAATTTCATAACCTGACCTCCAAATTAAATGATTTTTGAAGCAATGGATTCTCGACACATTTTCCTATGTTTAATAAAATTTGTAGCTTTTGAGGTCGACTTAAAAGAGACTGATGGAAGGAAAATGAGAGATCAGTCGGAGGGGCATAACTAGGTTGTGAACACACTTTAAATTTCTAAGCATATCTTGAGCTATAGAGCTCCGAATGAGAAGGTTCTTATATCAAAATAAACTAGAGACATAGAGTTACAATTGGCTTGAAGAATTCAAATTGTAATGTTGGTGATGTGTGGGCAAGTCACCCTTGTGAGACGACGGCAAAGTGAGGGTTTATTGGAATAACCCTACAAGGAATCCGGCTCACGCTTTTCGACTCTGAAGCGATTGTTGGGCTCCAAAATTGTGGTCCAACATCTTGTGGTATCAGAGCAATTGTTGGGCTCCAAAAATAGGGTAAAACAATTCACTAATAGTGGTTCAAAATTGAAATCTTAAATTAAAAAGAAACCTCCCATTTAGATTCAACAACTACCTAGCACAAGTCGAAGGATTTAAGGAGGCAATTGTAAAAGATCTTAAACCAAATGCCTAGGATCTTAAAATATTTTTCTGTGTGAGAAAACTACAATAATTCAAGGAGGAGTTCAAAATGCTTAGTGCCAAAAAGGTTGGAAACACTAAGGGTCTGCTTGTTTAACAGGTATGAAAAATGAGATATGGGAATGGAATGAAAAGAATTGTTTGGTAAGATGTTATCATTAACTAAGTGATGGTTTCATTGCTTATTTTTGAGTATGTTGGACCAATGATGGTTGACAAATTAAATCCCACTTATGTTTTGATAATAATAAAATGTATAGAATTGGTTAAGAAATTATTTCAGGTG
>JANVCQ010010068.1:861-13152 GCA_025531925.1 Erythroxylum plowmanianum | reverse complement strand
GATAAGTTTCTGAAAGAACAAGTAATTGTTTTTGAAGGGATTAACGAAAAGTTTATCACAATTCAACCCCCCCCCCCCTTCTTGTGTATCTTGAACATATTATTTCTCAATATATTAACGTGTGATTCACTTCAAGAATGATATTGGCATTGGCAATGAGAGTAGTAATATGAATTCAACTGATTTGGTTGGCAATGAGACTCGTAATATGAATTCAACTAATTTGGTGAATTCAAAATTTGACAAAAATTTGAACAAAGTCCACTCATCTGTTCCAAGAGAGTTAATCTAGTAAATTGATTTGTAGGCTTTTTTGTTATAATGCTAAGGTGAAGGAATGCCTAAAAAGAGATGTGTATGTAAGAGCTTCACATTCAGAAACAAGATTTGGTTATGAGGCTAGAATGAAAGTTAATAATGTGAAAACTAGAAAATTTCATGTGGTTCAAATTGTCGAGGATCACAATCACTATCTTTCAAGTCCTAATAAAACATATTTTATAGAAGTCATAGAAAGATATCTTCAGTTGCAACAATGCAAATTTAAATGGCTAATGATGTGGGAATTTCACTAAAAGCATCCTATGATCTGATGGTGAGATAAGCAGGTAGGAAAAATAATCTTGTATTTATTCCAGAGGATTACAAGAATTATTTAAGATCTAAAAGAAAAAGAGACTAAAAAAGGGAGATACAGGTGGCGTATTAGAATATTTGTATAAAGTGCAATTTAAAGATCTTAACTTCTTTTATGCCATTCAAGTGGATAAAGATGATTTCATAACTAATATATTTTGGGCAGACACAAAGATGAGGAATGATCACTTAGACTTTGGTGATGTTGTTTACTTCGATACTACTTACAAGAAAAATGGTAAGGTTCGTCCACGTGCTTTGTTTGTAGGTGTGAACCATCATAAGCAAACAGTAGTTTTTGGTGTTACACTCCTATATGATGAGACTGCTTTTACATTTGAGTGGTTGTTCGATACATTTGCTAGATTCATGTCTGAAAAAAGCCTACAACTATTTTTATTGATCAAGATGTGACGATGGCAAAGGCATTAGCTTCAAGATGGCCTGAAACTCATCATCGACTTTGTATTTGTCACATTTATCAAAATGTTGTAATCCATTTGAGTGGTGTTTTTTCTTAGTTTAAAAATTTTTCATGGGATTTTAGATTATGCATATATGACTTTGAAGAAGAAGAAGATTTTTCCAATGTAGGGAATAAGATGCTGCAAAAATATGAACTTGAAGATAATGATTGGTTGAAACGTTTGTTTCATATAAAGGAAAAATGAGCTCTGGTTTATGGACACCAAATGTTTTGTGCAAATATGACCACCACCTAACGAAGTGACAGCATGAATAGCATTGTAAAAAGGTACGTGAGTTATCAATATAACTTTTTACAATTTTTTAATCACTTCCAAGTGCTTATAGATGATCGTCAATTTGATGAGTTAAAGCTGATTTTAGAAGTAATGTAAGCACTTCAGCATTGTCAGCACTTGTTCAAATTTTAAAGCATGCAGCTACTATCTACACACCAAAGGTGTTTAAATGTTTTCAAGATCAATGGAATCATTTTCATGATTCTAGTTTTCACCTTTGCGACGAAGATTGTCACACCCCACTACCATAGAGTATATACCGGAACACCCGAAGGACATTCTAGTACCTAACTTATAATAATGGGATGTTAGAGCAGTCATTATAATCACTTAATCATGGCATCATCATTTATATCCTCTTATAAGACATCACTTATAAACACACAATATTTTAAAACTAAATTCCTCTTTTTATTTCTTAAAAAACTGAAATTTTGTTGATCCCCATTTTTTTCTTTAATTAAGCATGGCTTAAATGAATTTTGAGGTTTTGATAAATTAAAATTTTTGGAGTTAATTATTATGTCAAGGTTAATAGGATTTTATTGCACGGATTAATGGAATTAAAGTGTTAAGGTTAAATGTTCAAGGGTATTTTTGGCAAGACACTTAAGGTTAAAAGAACATAAGCCTATAAGGAAGGGTAAAATGGACTTTTTGGACTCATTATGGGTAAAATTGGAACAAGAAATTATGGTCTTGCATTTTAAAAGGAAAGAAGAAGAAAATTGAAGAGAAAAAGAATGAATGTCATAAAGAAGAGAGAGAAATACGAAGAGAAGAAGAGAAGGAGAGAAAGAAGAGAAAACAAGCTAGGGTTTCATTTTTCTTAGCCTTCAAGAGAGATTTTGAGGTTGTTCAAGAAGGAAAAAAGGAAGAGGAAGAGAAGAACTTCCATTTGAGCCAATAATCATTTCATTTGATGAAGATTCAAGGTAAGATCATTGTTAAATTTTTTAGATTCTTGGAAAGATTTTGGCACGAAGAGCTTAGAAAATGAATGGGTTTAAGTATTCTAGGACCAATTTTATGCATATGTTTCTTTAGGTTCTCATTTGGAATTCCTATTGATTTGGGATTTGTATCAATGTTGAAGAAAATCAAGGGAGGAAAGAGGAGCAAGAGGAGAGGCACATTTGAGCAAGTTATAAGCAAGGAAATTCAAGGTGGGTTTTATTTTTATAATTAAGTAATAAACTATTAAAGTTTCTTTCAAGAAATGACAATAAATGATTTTCAACTACTTTATTCATTTGCATTTATTGCTTTTTAAAATGTTGTAAGAATATGCTACGTGGTTGTATATGAATTGTGTTAATTGTTTATGAATTAAATGATGGAAATGATTTTTGAAAGAATAGCAAGTTTATAAAATCATGTTTTGGAAATGCATATGAAATATTTCGTGCTCATAAAATACAAGTTTTGCAAAAATGTGCCAATTGGGCAAACTATTTTCAGTTCATGAATTACATGTTATGTGGGTTTGGTATAGTCCACTCAAGAATGTCACGTGCATGTTGATCAAGTTAAAGGCTTCTCTCGCCTACCCGCTAGTGGCGAGAGCTCCTTCATAGACTCCCTCAAGTTCACGACTACACAGGAACATTATGTAGAAATGTGTAGTGCATTATGTTTATGGATCTACCCAAACCATTTTGATATGCTTATGTGTTCATGATAAGTTGATAAGAGTGATGCATACATAATTTGCATAAACGTGAATTTCTGCATTGGAAATGACTTTATAAATGGTTTGCTTGTTACCAATTATAAAATTGTTACCCACAGGCTTTAAGCTCACCCTCCATTCTCCTCCACCATATCCAGCTGATGAGCAAGATATCGAGTAGTCAAGGGTCAAGGCATCACTCCGATCTTTGTTTATTTTGTATTTGAAGCAAATCTTGTAAAGCAAGGCTTTAGTTGCATTTTGAGCAACTCATGATTCATGTATCTTTTGTATTTTGGGATTTTGAGATATTAATGTATTTGCGGCTTGAAATGCCCACTAAAGCTTTATAAAACTCTTATCACTAAAGCTTTATAAAACTCTTATCTTTTGATGCAAATGGAATATAATTGCATTTTTCTCATGACTCTCTCTCTCTTAAGTTTGTTCATTGCATTTTTAAGTTTTCATAAGGGAAAAGTTCGTGTTCAGATGTCAGGGGGAGATTTGGATTAATCTAGGCTGATTTAGGCAAATGTGCCTTGTAGAAAGTTGTAGTTTTTCTTTTAGCTTTCCAACAGTGTATAGTATAGAATTTTTGGACATGTGGGTCGAAAGTTATGGTCCTTAGAAGGAGAGATGTTTAGGAGTATAAAGTGATATCATCTGTAAAGACGTATCGTCTGTGATGATGTCATATCGTCTGTGATGATGTCATATTGTCTATAAAATTGTATTGTTTGTGATGATGTCATTCGTCTTAAGAGTTGCATCATCTTAAGTTGACTTTGCTTCGTCTTAAGTTGACTCCGCTTCATCTTAAGAGTTGCATCGTCTTAAGTTGACTTTGCTTCGTCTTAAGAGTTGCATCGTCTTAAGTTGACTCCGCTTCATTTTAAGAGTTGCATCGTCTTAAGTTGACTTTGCTTCGTTTGCTTTCTGCTTCATCTGTTTTTTGCTTCGTCTGCTTTTTGCTTTGTCAACTTTTTGCTTCGTCTGCTTTTTGCTTCGTCTGCTTTTTGCTTCGTCTACTTTTTGCTTTGTCTGTTTTTTGCTTCATTTGCTTTTTGTTTCGTCTACTTTTTGCTTCGTCTGCTTTTTACTTCGTCTGCTCTCTACTTATGTAATCTAAACTTCTTCTTCTATACAATATTCGTCTGATCATATCGTCTGCTCCATTTTTGATCCTTCAGACAATAGAATCTATCTTCGAGGTCTTCATGAAAGTTGAAGATCTCGAGTCTTCTATCAAAATGTCCTAAGAAGATCTTAATCTAATATCCCAAATGATAGTTATGCTAATTGCCCCAAGACAGGTGCAATATGATTGAGGTCTAAACCCTGTTTGATTCTTTTAGCCATAACTTTGTTATGGGATCTCCAAATGACTCTTATCTCTAAATAAACTAGAGACATAGAGCCACAAATGTTTTGAAGAAGTCAGATTGAAATTTCTAGTTTGAGGTTCCCAAAATATGTTCAGAAATAGGAAAAAGTGAGTTGTTTTGATGTTTGTCCTGGTGTGGGCTCACCACCCTTGTAGAACACGTGTTCAGATGTCACTTAGGATGTCGGGCACGTGACCCAAGAGGGGGGGTGCCCAATATTCTCTTTCTATTAGTCATAATTATTTCCTTTGTGTTTCCTCGTATTGATCTTTTAAGCTTTATTTTTATTTATCCTTAATGCATCCTGTTATCAAGTATTTTGTTTTTCATATTTGATTTTTACGCCATCCACTAGTTCTTTATTTTTAGTCTTTCAAAATGATAAAAAAATGTAAAGCTTTAGAGATTAATATTGTAGGTTTTTCATAATATTTATGTTCAAGTTTTTATTCACTATTCTTTAGGTAATTTTTATATTGTTATTATATATATATTGGGTTTTACTCATATGCATACTTTCATTATGATATTTATGTTAAATTTGATCATATTTGGTTTATGTATGACATATTATGAATTTTTATAGGTTTGGGATTAGGACTTATGATACGATTCAGAAAGCTAGACCAATTTCCTTTTAATTTATTTTATTATTTTAGTTTGGTTCTTGGATAGAATTTTAATAAAGCATAACAAAATATTTTTCTTTAATTAGGGTTCTAAGGTAAGGGTGGGTCAGGCTTAATATTACTCTCTCATCGTCTTTAAAACTTAACGCAGGTTAAATCAAGCTCATATTCACAAAGAGGTTTTAATGAACTTTAAATTTTTTTTATATTTTTAGAATTTATAACTATTAGTTTTGATTTATGTTTTTTTTTCATTTTGGATTAAGATTTTAAAATCAATGATTTTCAAATCAAAACCTCATATGTGGGTCTTGGTTTAGCTAAACCTAGTCCCATTGTGATTAGTTCAGGTCTTCATTTAAATGCTTATTTATGAATGTCGATTTGAGTATTGTGTGTTATTTGAGTTTGTGTGTTATAAATGACACATGTTCATCAAAATTCTTACTGTACACCAAAATTTCATCAAAATACAAAATAACAAACTTCTAATTAATGCACATGGTATTATTTCTAAAGAGTGTTGATATTTTTTGTATGGAATCATAGTATTTTTTTGTATGGAATCATAAGAGTTTCAAGTGTTAATGCTTATAGTGAAATTTGGGGTTGTATGCAACTGATATAAATAAAAAGCTATTAAACAAGTGTATTATATTAAATACGAAATTGTCTTTTTTGTGGACCTTATTTTGTGTTGAAGAGCGTCGCTCATTCTTCTTCTTTGTAGTCTGTGGTTGTCTATTTATCCATGTAAGTTGTCCAAATAATGTCTACCATATGTGTTGCTTTAATAGTACGAGTATTTGGGTTTGGGTTTTATGTGAATACAAAGGAGGTCATGATTTTGTGCTATTGTTTAGAATAATCTTATAATCAATAATGAGTTTTTATGTTCTTCTTTAAGAGTCTAAGTACTTATATTTGGGTTTTGTTTGAATCATTGATGAGTAGATGTATGAATTACAAAAGTATTTACCATATGTGGAATGTTTGAGATCTTATGGGTGATCCAATGCGTAATAAGCCCCTAGAATGGTATATAGTCTAGAAACCCATGATGCAGCTCCTATGAGAGTTATCGGTGAAAAATCCCACAAGCCTAGGAGTCACAACGAGAACTTGCTTTCTCGATTTATATGGCATAACAATGCTACATACCATAGTGCTTATTTAAAATCAAACTTTGGACATAAAATTGTAGGTGATTAATTCAAACATGAATACTTGAACTTCATTACGATTAATCAAAACTTAGTATTAACATAAGAAATTTATAGGTTCAATAGACATGACAATTCTTTTCATAATAAACTGTTAGGATGGTATATAGGCTATAAACTAGTGATGTAGCTCCCATGAGGCTTATCAGTGAAAAATTTTATGAGCTTAGAAGTAATAGCGAGAACTTGCTTTCTCAATTCATATGGTATAACAATGCCACATATCATAGTGCTTGTTTAAAATCAAACTTTGGAAATGAACTTATAGGTGATTAATTCAAACATAAATACTTGAACTTTATTGTGATTAATTGAAACTTAGTTTTAACATAAGAAATTCATAGTTTTAATAGATATGACAATTCTTTGCATAATAAACCCCTAGGAGAGTGTACAGGCTGGAAACCCATAATGTAGCTCCCATAAGGCTTATCGATGAAAAATTTCACAGGCCTAAGAGTCACAGCGAGAACTTGCTTTCTCAATTCATATGGTATAACAATGCCACGTACCATAGTGTTTGTTTAAAATCAAACGAACTTATAGGTGATTAATTCAAACATGAATAGTTGAACTTCATGTAATTAATTGAAACTTAGTATTAACATAAGAAATTCATAGGTTTAATAGACATGATAATTCTTTGCATAATAAACCCCTAGGATGGTGTTAGGTTGGAAACCTGTGATGCAGCTCCCATGAGGCTTGTCGGTGAAAAATTCCATGAGCCTAGGACATCGAGAACTTGCTTTCACGATTTATATGGTGTAACAATGTCACGTACTATAGTGCTTGTTTAAAATCAAACTTTGGAAATGAACTTGTAGATGATTAATTCAACATGAATACTTGAACTTCATTGTGATTAATTAAAACTTATTATTAACATAAGAAATTCATAGCTTTAATATGCATAACAATTCTTTGCATAATAAACCCCTAGGATGATATATAGGCTAGAAACCTATGATTTTTCTCCCATAAGGCTTATCGGTGAAAAATTCCACGAGCCTAGGAGTCACAACGAGAACTTGCTTTCTTAATTCATATGGTGTAACAATGCCATGTACTATAGTGCTTATTTAAAATCAAACTTTGGAAATGAACTTGTGAATGCTTAAACTTCATAGTGATTAATTGAAACTTAGTATTAACATAAGAAATTCATAGGTTTAATAGACATGATAATTCTTTGCATAATAAACCCCTAGGATGGTGTTAGGTTGGAAACCTGTGATGCAGCTCCCATGAGGCTTGTCGGTGAAAAATTCCATGAGCCTAGGACATCGAGAACTTGCTTTCACGATTTATATGGTGTAACAATGTCACGTACTATAGTGCTTGTTTAAAATCAAACTTTGGAAATGAACTTGTAGATGATTAATTCAACATGAATACTTGAACTTCATTGTGATTAATTGAAACTTATTATTAACACAAGAAATTCATAGCTTTAATATACATAACAATTCTTTGCATAATAAACCCCTAGGATGATATATAGGCTGGAAACCCATGATGTTGCTCCCATAAGGCTTATCGGTGAAAAATTCCACGAGCTTAGGAGTCACAACAAGAAGTTTCTTTGTCAATTCATATGGTGTAACAATGCCACGTACTATAGTGCTTGTTTAAAATCAAACTTTGGAAATGAACTTGTGAATACTTAAACTTCATTGTGATTAATTGAAACTTAGTATTAACATAAGAAATTCATAGGTTTAATAGACATGAAAAATCTTTGCATAATAAACCCCTAGGATGGTATATAGGCTGAAAACCTGTGATACAGCTCCCATAAGGCTTATTGATGAAAATTTTCACGAGCCTAAGAGTCACAGCGAAAACTTGCTTTCTTAATTCATATGGTGTACCAATGCCACATACCATAGTGTTTGTTTAAAATCAAACGTTGGAAATGAACTTGTAGGTGATTAATTCAAACATGAATACTTGAACTTCATTGTGATTAATTGAAACTTAATATTAACATAAGAAATTCATAGGTTTAATAGACTTGACAATTCCTTGCATAATAAACCCCTAGGACAGTATTAGGATGGAAACCCGTGATGTTGTAACATTCTATTTCATTACTAAGGGTTAAAACCCTAAATTTTTGTAATTGAGAAATAACAATGAGAGATTAGAAAAGTACATTTCATACTCATGTATAATGTTAGCATATACACACGTGAATTTGATTATTGCACACATTACAATGAATTGTTCATGCACTCATTTAACATTTTTCAGGTATAAATGATTTTTAATGCGATTATAATGTGAATTCTAGATTATGTGTCTTAAAAATTGATTTGGAGTGTATAAGTAGTGAATTAGAATTTTTGGTGTGAAATATAAAAATTTTCTATAATTTAAGGGTATTTTTGGATTAGGAAAAATGCCAAGTGACAGAACATTTAATAAATGGTAGCAGAAATAAATGTAAAATGGTAGTAGAAATTTTGATAAGTGGCATTAAGAATTAATGATAAGTGTCATTGAAAATTGGGTTGAAAATTGGAGACAAATTGACTAGTTAAATAAAAGACCAAGTGACGACTATAAGGTGGTGACATGTGGCAAGTGACAAGTGTCATTTTCCTTGCCACACACCTCACTTCGTATAGCCTAAATGAAAGACAACCATTTGGTTTTTCATTTTATTTCTTTGGCTAAATGTTATCTCTTGATTTTCGTTCTTCATCTTCTTCATTTTCTTTATCTTCCTCGCCTTCTTATGACACTCTCTTCTCTAAGCATCAAAGTGAACCTTTCCATCACTAGGTTCTTACTACAGAGAGTACGTGTAGATTGTTGATGAAAAGTAACCCGTTTATATTAATAGGATCATGAAATTGGGATGATATTATTGCTATTGTTGAAGGAACTTAGGTCCACCCTATATTCTATGCAAATATCTGCAGGAGATATAAATTAGATTTGATGAATGTGTTACCAACATAGGAAGTTAAGATTACAAATAAATTGAAATGTTTGGAGAAACTAGTATGAATGAATAGACATTAGAATAAGTCAATGTGAAATCAGAGGAAATCGAATGAATTGAGAAAATCATTCGAGAAAAGATGTCAATTGGGAAACCAAAAACAACATGCAATAATATTACCTCATTGAGGAATTAGTTACTTAAGGAATTACAAGAACTAATGATTACAAGAACTAATGATGGGCACATAGAGTTTTGGCAATGTTTGTTTGATTTAACAACGCCCCCGACAGTATCATGGCATTGAAGAATAAAGTGTCCCAATTTTGCTTGGATCAATTAGTGACTATGATCATAGATGATATATTGAATGTAATCGAAAAGCTGAGAAGAATATTTTGAATAATTGAGGAAATCTTACATATCATGAAGATAAAAACAATAACATATCATGTATAATGTTAGCATACACACACGTGAATTTGACTATTGCACACATTACAATGAATTGTTCATGCACTCATTTGACATTTTTCAGGTGTAAATGATTGTTTTAACGCAATTATAATATGAATTATGGATTATGTGTCTTAATAATTGAGTTGGAGTGTATAAGTAGTGAATTAGAATTTTTGGTGAAATATGATAATTTTTGGGAATTTAAGGGTATTTTTGGACTAGGAAAAATGCCAAGTGACAAAACAATTGATAAATGGTAGTAGAAATAAATGTAAAATGGCAGTAAAAATTTTGATGAGTGACATTAAGATTTAATGACAAGTTTTATTAAAAATTGGGAGAAATTTGATTTAAAAATTGGAAACAAATTGACTAGTTAAATAAAAGACCAAGTGAAGACCATAAGGTGGTGACATGTGGCAAGTGACAAGTGTCACTTGCCTTGCCACACACCTGGCTTTCGTATAGCCTAAATGAAAGACAACCATTTGGTCTTTCATTTTATTTCTTTGGCTAAATGTTCTCTCTTGATTTTTGTTCTTCATCTTCTTCATTTTCTTCATCTTCTTCTCCTTCTCACAACACTCTCTTCTCTAAACATCAAAGTTGAACCTTTCCATCACTAGGTTCTTGCTATCTTATCTTCTTGATAAAAAAACCCACCTATTCTAATTTAGCAATATGATGATCATGGGATGCATGGGAGAAGCTAAGGTTAAGTGTGATTTGAAGATAGTAAAGCTAATCAAGTAAGTATAAGCATTACTCTTCTTGATTTGTATAATGAAGCATGTATGATGATAGTTAGAGGTTAAATGGACATCAAATGGTGTTTTATGTATGCTGGAGAGTTGTTAAAGAAATGAATATCCATTAATGTCTTTCTTTAACATGTATGATGATTAATGATTCATAAATTGATGTAGAGATGATTTAGAGTTAGAATGAATCCAAAAATGATGTAGAAAGAAGTGCAGAAAAATTGATTTGTGAATGGATATTTTTATGTTTTGTTTTTTATGTATAAAAATGTGGATCATTGGTTGTTATAGAAATGGATTGGATTGAGTATTGACGTTAAAAAAAAAAGGCAAGTGTAGTGTCTTGAAAAGAGAAGAACTAGGATGGAAGCTTAGAGATAAAGTGATAATGGTGTTTAAAGAGTACTGGAATATGTTAGCTGTAACACTTACGTTGGATATACATTGGTATTTTATCCATGAATTGATCTGTAGATATCTACATGGGATGATTTTTAATTTGGAATAAATTAGAACATATGGCTTCATTTTTCATGAAGACATCGAATTTAAATTTTGTGTTTAAGAGTTTCAAAATTTGACTTGAAGTTAAGTACTGAGTGTAGTAAATTGATGGATGAATACATGTGTGTATTCTGTTTTAAGAGTATGAAAACCATGAGTGATGAGTTGTTATGTAGATGTTATGAGTTGTGAATTAATGGTATAATGAAAGTGAAAGTTATGTTATCCAAGATGTTGAGTTATGTTCTTGAAATGGGGTAAATTAAGGTGATAGTTAAAAATAAAATGAAGGTAGAAATGAAGATGAATATGTGCAGAAAGTTGATCATGAATGTATATATGTATATGTTCCTTTTTTATTGTTCATGAGCAATCATGAACTATAATTTTTTATGGGGAGTTAAGAATGATGAGAAATGATGAGTAATTAAATAGAAATGATAGACCAAGAATAAGATGTTGAATGTAGTAAGTAAATAATTAGAAATCTAGAAAATAAGGATGCAATTGGATAAATGTTGGGGCAAGAGGCATAACCTTTTTTGTGGATCTCGAATTGAGATCATTTAAGTATGTTTTCAAAGAGGGCTTCAAGTTTTATAACTTCTATGAAGACCCTGAGGAGAGATTTTGATATCTAAAGGGTTAAAATTTCACATTTCTGCAGGTGACCCGTGAAGGTCTACCCAGCAGACATTCACTATCTATTTGGACTTAAATTAGGCTTAAATGGAGCTTAAATTGAACCTAGAATGATGCTTGGATTAAGTGATTAAATGTATGATATGTATGAAGTGATAATTGGAGTTATAACTTAGTGAATGAATTGATGATATCAATGTACCTAAGGCATGAGTATAATTGGAATGAAGATGTTCATATGATTGTAGTTATGATTCAAAGGAGTTGAGTAATATGTATTAAGTAAATGTGAATGAGAATTAGGTATTATGAGAGCATCTAATGTTAGAAAAGGAATGACGAGAAATTGAGTTATGATATTAGAATAACCAAGTGTTCTTAAGGTGTAAGCCTAAGAATTGTATATTGAACTTAGAATAAAGGATAATGATTGAATATTGAACTTAGAATGATCATGTGCAAATGAAGTGTAAACCTAAGTTCAATTAGACATATATGATTTATGAAAAGTGAATGAACATAAGATGTGAATTTAGGTAATATACCTAGGATTGTCATTGAGCATGCATTATAAACAACACATTAAACCTAAGTTCAATTAGACATATATGATTTATGAAAAGTGAATGAACATAAGATGTGAATTTAGGTAATATACCT
>JANVCQ010010012.1:0-12259 GCA_025531925.1 Erythroxylum plowmanianum | reverse complement strand
TTCTTTTCTCTACGACTCTCTCCTTTTCTCTTCTTTTGTTTCACGACTTTTCTTCTCTCTTTTTGCCTCTCCCGACAAACCCTAGAAATCTAATGGGTCTCTCAATCATCTTCTTACTCCAATCATTCCCAACACAAAAACCCCTTTCTCTCACTAAAACTCCTTCATTCTCAACACAACCCATTTCTTTGATAAAGCAAGATGAAAAGATGATGAAGTTACCTTAGAATCTTGATTTCTTCTTCCTTTTATCTTCTTCTTTTCTCTACGACTCTCTCCTTTTCTCTTCTTTTGTTTCACGACTTTTCTTCTCTCTTTTTGCCTCTCCCGACACGTCTCTCTTTCTTTCTTACTTCAAGCCAATTTATTTGGTCTTTTCTCATTTTACCCTTCATTTACTTGGTCCTTCCCATTTTACCCTCCTCTGGTTTTTAAAACTATCAACTTATACTTTTAAGTTCTTAACTAATGATCATGGGAAAAATTGAAGGACTTTGATAATACTTCCTTCTAGAAAAATGTTGCTTATTGTCTTAATGTACTAATGACACCAAAATCATTCAATTTGATTCAGAAATATGAAAGTTATATCCCAAACATTTCCGAACTATTCTTAAGCTGAAACAATATTTTATCCTCAAGTTCCATCCAAAACTTAAAATTCTTAGGGACTGAACTAGAACTTGCTTTCATCAGATAAATTGTAGCCCTATCTCTCTATTTTAATCCAAATTAAGAATAACCTCATTTGGATAACTAGAGAAAAAATTATGGCTAAAACACTAAAGCATACTCAGTGATCACGTTTTAACTATATTTTCTAGCTTTTAACTTCCAACATTTCACATATAGTAGTTCTAATTTCTAAGAAAAGTTTGGGATCTAACAATTCCCCCTAAAGATATTTGTCCTCGAAATTATTACCTAAGTGATCAAACAAGGGGAGGTAATTATGTCTTATGTTTTTTCTCAGTCTCCCAAGTAACTTATTCACTTGAATAATTTCTTCCAAATGACCATAGTCAATAGACTCACTTGGTTTTCAATCACTTATTTAGTCATTCACATTTTTAACTAATTCCTCAATATATATATACCTCAGATTACTCAAAATTTTTCACTTCTTGCGTCGATAATACTAATATCATATCACATTGATATTTCTTAGCAAACTCACATATAACACATTATGAATCTGAGACATCCTTGTTAATAATACTAACTCATAAGTCAATGGTCCAGTTCTTAATGACTTTATATAAACCAATACAATTCAAGCTTATTTGGTTCTTTATCCTAACCTGAGCATGTCTTGCACTCAATTTAAGCACACCCTGGAAACGTGACACTCATAGAAACATTTCATCCTTTGCTTCATAGTTCACATCTCTATAGTGTCAGTACACTTAACTCTTATGTCTATCTCACTGTATTCCGTACCTTCAATGTTAATCCACCTAATTCGTTCATTTTCCCTGAGTCTACATTCTTAGCTGCTAAATGTCATTTCGGCGCATTCCTACTAGGATGTATATCATAGGTTGTTATTTGTGCTTCCTCTAGTAATTTCCTTGCTCAATCATCTTTATTGGGTATACACACTTCTCATTTCGATCACAAAGCATCATTTTTCAAGTCAAACTCAAAATTTAGATCTATTTTCAGTTCCTCAATAAGATTCACAATTTTTGAATTCTCAATTTGGGCTTTGTTAATCCTTCCATGTGAAACCGATCTTCAATTCCATAGCAAATAGTACTTTGATTTGCCCAAAAAATTTAACTCCACATTCTATGCTCCTTTTTGCACTAGATCTGATAACCTCAATACTTGAATTCATACTTCACTGCTATTGGGATTTCTGCTTAATGTATTAGATACAATACTAACCTTACTAGAAAATACTCATTTGTACCATCATAATCTTTTAATACTTCTCTCCGTGGTCTCAGTCTCGTTTTCAATTTTCTCAACTCAATAATCACCCCAAACTTTAATGATCTGTATATTTATATATATCCAAGATGTTTATGTACATATAATGTCTCCAACTTTCAAGCGATCACTATTGCAGCAAGTTTCAATTTATGTATCAAATAGTCAACCCATGAGATTTCAATTGTCTCCATACATATGAAATCACTTTATTATGCTGCATTGAATTTATCCTAATCTCTTATACAAAATCATTGTATACTATAAAATCTCCAAGTCTAGATAATATAATCAATATCGGTGTTATAATTCCTCAAAATTCTCTTTACTTTCATATTCAAACTGTTCTTCTCAACTTTTCGAATACATTTAATATATCATCAAATTTTTCTTGGATCGCTTAAATATTCAATACCATAGTACTATCGGGGAATTTGTTACTCGAACAAATATTTCCAAAGCCCCATATGCCCATGATTAGTTCTTGTAATTCCTTAAATAACTAATTCCTCGATGAGGTAACATTATCTCACGTTATTTTCGATTTCTCAATTGACTTACCTTTCTTAAATAATTTTCTCCATTCTTTAGATTTCCTCATATTTCACATTGACTTATTCTAATGTTTGCTCATTCATACTAGTTTCTCTACACATTTCAATTTTGGTCACACTTTACATGATCAAAATACCCTTTATAATAAAACTCAATGAAATAAGAGCCATAATCGCTTACTCTTATATTTTGGCATGTACTATCAAGATCATTACATCTTATATATAAAAGCAATTTTGGCCGGTCACCAATTTATATCTCACGCTAATGATACGTCAATCGAAATTGATTTTGAACAACCTCTGAATATCCTACAACTATTCAAAAATACTCCTCCATAGTAGTTACCTTTTTAACATAATCACCTATACCATACTTCCATCACATTACTCTAATTCATCTCATGATTTTAACTATAAGGATCATAGATTACATCCTATACCATATCCAAATATAAATCTTATATGTACTCAATCACATTATTCACTAATGTAACCACATTATTCACTAATATGTACTCATAATAACTAGTCGACATAACCTCGAGGAATTCTACATACATCACCATCAATTGTTTCATTTTCCATACGTACATTCTTAATCAATTTAGAATTATAGATGTATAGCCCTCATGAAATTCTAATCTCAATTCACTAGCACAATCTTATACCAGATCATAAATTCCGAGTTCAACTTTTCAATTCCACTTTGCTTGTACACCATAAATCTTGTCATTTCCACCCCTATCTCTATTTCTTTTTCAGTCAATTCATGAAAATATTTTCACATCCATATCAATTCAAGTACATATCCACAACAAAATTCCTTTACCATATTCACTGACATAACCACAAATACTGAATCTGTGTCTAACATATCAGACTATGTAATGTTTCTTATTTCTAAATATACACAACTTTCCTTATCTTACTCTCTGACAAAACGCCATTCTTCCCATTGTTTCTAATAGTCCAAACTCTTAACGAAAGTTCATACATATGACTCATACGGTTGTAATTACTAGGATTCTATATTCATCAGTACCCTTCCTAATGGTGAGAAATTAGGTACAGTAGATCCTTGCAAAGCTCCTCGTGTTCTTTTATAAGGTGGCATTTTACTCCTTCAATAAGACTATCTTTTAGCTTACTTTTTATCTTAATCCTATTTTGAACATGTATGTATGATATACATGTCATTTAATGCAATCAATCAATTGAACAATGCAAACAATTAATCACATAGCATAACAATTCATCCTACTATGCATTATAAGCCTAGAAAAAATCCTAGCTCTGATATCACAAGATGTTGGACCCCGTTCCTAGAGCCCAACTATCATAACAAATATTATAAGATGTGACCATATTATCCTATAGAGTTATTTCCATAAAATCTGCTTAGTCACCAGTCTCATAACATCACAAACCACAAGGGGCGAGCCCACATAGCGGAATCACAAATTGACTTCTTCAAAAAATTGTAGATCTAAGTCTCTAGTTTATTTTGAAATAAGAACCACCTCATTCGGAGCTTTATAGCTCAAGATATTCCTAAAATCCCAAAGTATGTTCATAATCTGATTATACTCTTCCAACTGATCCCTCACTTTATTTCCATTAAGCTTTCTCAAATCAACACCAAAAGCTACCAATTTTTATAAAGAAGTATAAGTATATGTTAGAAAACCATTTCTTTAAGAATCACTTCATTTGGAGGTCGGTTGAAGAAGTTATGGCCAAAAGAATCAAGTATGTTTGTATCCTCAATCATATTGTACCTCTCTTGGGAGAATTCTCATAACTTTCCCAAGAAACCTCAGATTGAGATCATGATTAGATGGTTTGAAAGAGGACTTCTAGATCTACAACTTTTATGAAGACTATAAAGCAAGATTCTACCTCTAAAAGGGGTCAAAATCATGATTTACTGTAGCTGTCATTGTCGAGGTGGGAGCCATTGGCGAGTGTCTGTTTAACGGGCATAATGTTCGTTAAATAGACATTGGCGAGGCTAGGGGTCCTCACAGACCTGAGAAGGTCCGTTTAATGGACCTAATGTCTGTTAAACAGACATAGGGGTTTCCCAAACTGCTTCAAAGCCTCTCCAATGATTCCTACATCCTTTCTAACATTATTTTCACTCATAATCTTCTCAAATTCACCCATTCAAGTGCAATTCCACTTCATATGAATCCAAACCCTAACTTTGTTCCATTAAATCCACTAATCCCTACTCATTTGATTCATCAAAACCACTAATTGTCACCACTTACCATTACTATTCTATGTTTACATCCCATGCAGTATCACCACTTATAATGCTCATATCTCTCAACTCCGATATCGAAAATTTACATACTTTATACCGTTAGAAAGCTAAGAGGACAAGCTACAACTTTCATAAAGATCACTTTGTCCAATTTAGCATATATTAATCCAGTTTTTCCCCTAAAGTTGGTATACAATTTCTACACCTTTGAAAGCTTGCAAAATGCAATATCTATTCATATCAATTCAACTACTAAATACCTTTCATTAAACTCTTGAATCGCATCTCAAATGATTCATCCCATAAAACCTTTTCAATCTCTAACATGTTATTCTAAAATAAGCAACAATTTGCAATCTCAACGAAGAAGAATATGCACATGCACATTCCACTTCCACAACCCTCATACTCAAACTGTAAAATAACATATTCATACACAAAAGAAAATTCTCAAATTCTCATTCTCATTACTAAGCAAAATAACTAATTGAACAAACTTTATTTTCATATCAATATACACATCGCAAACTTTAAACAAATACAAATGGATGCTCAATGTTTGGCATGCTTAATAAGCCATATAAAAATGTTTGAACTAGCTTAATACATAAGCTAACTATCTCGAAGTTGTCCAATTGCCTTGCAAGGATCTCTAATCTTCTTGTTCTGCACCTGAGGAGGGAAAATGATGGGTTGAGCTACACAGCTCAGTAGCTAATATATTTATAACCATTGGCGATGAGCCACACAATCAAACATATATGCACCTATTCATATAAGCATACTCATTTTATCTTGATCCAACAATGTAAGTTCCAAAATCACAATTCTAATTAAAAACTCATAATTCAATACATCATCACATAAAACATATTGGATGTAATTTAACATCAAAGCATAATACTCAACTTCATCATAACTTAACACGTCAAAATGCAAATGCACAAACAAATGGCTCAAAAGTTTCGTGGAACAAAACAGAGAAACTGAAGTTTACTCCGTGAAGGAAACGAATCCACTTTTCAGATCTCGTATGCCACAAGTGGGCAGTCGGGAGAAAGCTTTATATCGACGTGCACGTGACTATGAAATAGTTCCTCTCTCGCCCAAACACAATCAATTCTCATGCTCAATTCAATCAATCTCAATTTCATATTCTCATACTTTTTCTTCCTTATATTTAATCAAAATGCCACGATACAAGGCATAGCATAATCATGCTCACAATTCAATTCTTATCAAATGTCATACATCAGGATGTAATTTCCACACCACAACATTTCAAAGCAAGCCATTTAGCAAACAATACACACACAAGACATTTTTCTCATTACCCAATAACTATAAATAAATTACCCACCTAAATAGCTTGAAAAACCAAGTCAAACTTGTCCTTCCTATTGCTCTTAGATTGGGTTCTCTTGATTTCCTACCTAAATAAACCAAATTTCCCATTAATTTCCAATTCAATAAAAACCCCTAAAACTTCAACATAACAGTAAATGAAATAATTGCTTAATTGGGTTTAGCATTAACTTACCCATTGTCTATCTAAGTTAGAAAATCCAAAACCTAGCTTAGAAACCCTAGAAATCAAATAGGTCTCTCAATCATCTTCTTCCTCCAATCATTCCCAACACAAAAACCCCTTTCTCTCACTAAAATAACTTCATTCTCAACATAACCCATTTCTTTTTCTTTGATAAAGCAAGATGAAAAGATGATGAACTTACCTTAGAAGCTTGATTTCTTCTTCCTTTCTCTTCTTCTTTTCCCTACGACTCTCTCCTCTTCTTTTCTTTTATTTCACAATTTTTCTTCTCTTTTGGCCTCTCACGACACTTCTCTCTTTCTTTCTTACTTCTAGCCCATTTATTTGTTCCTTTCCCAGTTTACCCTTCATTTACTTAGTCCTTCCCATTTTACCCTCCTTTGGTATTTAAAATTAACAACTTATACTTTTAACTTCTTAACTAATGATCATGGAAAAATTGAAGGAATTTGATAATACTTCCTTCTAGAAAAATGTTCCTTATTTTCTTAATTTTCTAATGACACCAAAATCATTCAATTTGATTTGGAAATCTGAAAGTTATATCCCAGACATTTTCGAACTATTCTTAAGCTGAAACAATATTTTGTGCTCAACTTCCATCCAAAAATTAATATTCTTAGGGACTGAATTAGAACTTGATTTCATTAGATAAATTGTATCCCTATCTCTCTGTTTTAATCCAAATTAAGAATAACCTCATTTGGATAACTAGAGAAAATGTTATGGCTAAAACACTAAAGCATACTCAATGATCATGTTTTAACTATATTTTCCAGCTTTTAACTTCCAACATTTCACATATAATAGTTCTAACTTCCAAGAAAAGTTTGGGGTCCAACAGGTATCCATAGAATAAGTTGAGAGAACTCTGTAACTCTTACAGAAAGGGTTAAGCGTGAAGTATTAGCTCCATAGAATTCAAGCCTATTTATAATAACCTTTGGATGTTTTAGTAATTTAATTGAAATTAAATACTAATTTCAGTTAAACTTTAATTAGAATTACGAATAATTCTAATTAAATACCAATTATTCCCAAATAAGATTCAATATCTTATATTGATCCTTATTTATTCAATATCTCATATTTAATCATAAAGTTTCTCAAACTTTATAATCAAGTCCAACTTGATTAAATCAACTTTGCTCTCTCCAACCCATTCTATATGTGAAACCCATTAGGTTCCCAAACATGTTGGCAATGATTATAAATTATATAGACAAATAAAACTCCTTTTAATTTATCTTTAATTCTCCAATTAAACAATTTATAAATATAGATCAAGATTGGCGTCTAGCAACACATAATGACCACCCAAATATTTAGGAATGTTTAACTAACCTTTCCGTGCATGATTTTTTTTTGTATAATTCAATCATTTCATCGACTTATGTTTCAATTAGACATAGAGCATGGAATTAATTTCTACTCTATTTAAGTCCAATTATATTAGTTATCTGCCATTAGTTATTGATTCAATTAATGATATTTGTAAATTATTTACAAAATATCATTCCACCTTTGCCAAGGATTCATTCTCCCTAATTACTTTAGGGTGATGAATCCTATCTTGATCATTCAACTATCTCCATATAGTTCATGCTACATCTAATGACTATCGTTTAAATAACCTTTGATAAAATAGATCACGAGTAGTATCAAAACATAGCAATCTCCATACAAAATAACTTTGATGACCTCAAGTCAAAGGATCACTTATACAATCATCACAATGAGAATTTCATAGATATATAAGTAATGCTCCAAATGGATTTCTCATATCGGGTCTGTTCAGTGAACTTGTTCTTTAGCAAGCACCCACACATTTATTTAAGTCTCTCTACACTTTAGCCTATGGGATCGACTATGTTGGGGCTCAAATTTTTATTCATTTATCTTATTAAACATTATTTGAATAAATTTTGTGGTCTTGCTAGATAAATAATTTTATTTGGAGTTTAATTATTATGTTAATGATGGGAGGATTCATTACATGGATTGATGGAATTAAAGTATTAATGTTGTAAGGTGGTATAAGGGCATTTTTGGAAGACCACTTAAGTTTAAATAGACATTAGGTATAAATGGAAGGGCAAAAGGGAAATCTTACAACCATAAAGAGTATAAGTTAGAAGAAGAAAGATTGTGAGAAGAAAGGAAGAAGGAGAGTGTCATGGAAGGAGAGGAAAAAGAAGAGAAAGCTAGGGTTTTAGAGATCTTGAAGAGTTTGAAGAATTTGAAGTTTCAACAAGTAAGTTATCCTTTAAATTTCATGGCTTTGGTTAAATGAAACTTAAATGAAGTTGAATATGGGTAGAAAGTTGTTGATGAATGATATAGGCAAGTGTTCTCTTTGGGGTTAATGATCAAAGATAGATTATGATGTGCTTATAAATGATATTGGGTTGAAATGAAGTTGAAAATGAAGTAGAAGAGATGGTTTAGGGTTAATATGGTTATATGTGAAAGATGGGAAGTAAAAAGATGAAAAATATTGTAAAACAGGTTCTCAGAGCTCGCCCGATGAACTCAACTTTCCTGCACAGAACAAGCTTTGGTAGTTTAGGCATAACTTTTTGTGTAGCTATCCAAATGGGATGATTTTTTATTTCGAATAAACTAGAGACATAGGAATACAATTTTTCTGATGAAATGGAGTTTTAATTAATTCTATAAGGATCTCAATTTTTGAAGAGAAGTTGAACATGGAATGCTATTTAAGTATAGGAATAGCTCGAAAATGATTGGGGCATAACTTTTAGAATACTGAACCAAATTGAATGATTTTGGTGTCATTAGAAACTTAAGACAATGAAGAACATTATTCTATAAGGTAGTGCTATCAAATTTCTTCATTTACCTAATCAGAATGATCACAAAAAATTGATCTGAAGGTTGGGACCTTTGGAAGAGTTTGAGTATTTAGAATTTATCTTAGTAAATATGCAATATTGGGTCCTCAAATTGTATTCCTATTGAATGGGAATTTTTTTGTATTTGATAAAGGGAATCAAGGAAGGCAAGACGATCAAGAGGAGAGGCATCTTTGAGCAAGGTTTAAGCAAGGATTTGAAGGTGATTTACAGTTTTATAATTAAGTAATAGGTCATTAATGTTTTCTTTCAAATGATGGAAGTAAATGATTTCAACTATTTTATGAATGCACATTATAACTCTTTGAATGCTTTGAGAAAATGTTATCTGTTTGGTATGAGCATATTATGTTGATGAATTATGAAAAGAATGTGAAAGTGATTTTTGATAAGATAACTATGTTTGAAAATCAAGTTTCGAAAATGTGTCATTTTGGGTAACAAGTTTACAAGTTATGAAATACATGTTATGTGAGTTTGGTTTGGTCCATTCTATATATTAAGTGCATTTTGAAAAAAGGTTTCTCCTGCTTGCCCATTAGTGGCATGGAGCTCGTTCATGGACTCCCTCATGTTTATGACTATACAAAATCACTATGTGGGATTGTGTTAATTCGTTCTATTAACGACTTCACAGGACCATGATATGGACATATGTTAGTTCGTTCTATTTATGGACCTTCAAGAACATTTTGACGTGCTGATGTGCCCATGATATGTTGACAAGATTGATGTATACTTGTTTTGCACTATTGTGAATTTAGTTGAGAAATTGAGATATATGTGCTTGTGATTTCAATGAGAATTTTGTTACAATGGAAATAAGTATTTTTATGGTTTTGCTTGTTAATAGTTATGAAATTGTTATCCACGAGCTTTAAGCTCACCCCTCCCATTCCATCCCATCTTCAGGTGAGGAGCAAGAGATCGAGTAGTCAAGAGTCAAGGCATCACTCCGACTAGGATTATTTTTCTTTTGAAGTTAGTTTTTGTAAAACAAGACTTTAGTTGCATTTTGAGATATTCTACTTTTTGCAAACTATGCATTTTTGGATTATGTTGTAATGTGGCTTGAAATGCCCATTAAAGCTTTGTAAAACTCTGCTTTTGGTCATTAATGGAATATGGTTAATGTTGTTTTTAGCTTTCAAACATTTCACATTACAATCGATTTACAATGATATTAAGAATATGGAAATTTGCTTGTGTTTATGTCCAAGTTCATTTTGTCTATGGGTGGAATTGATAAGGGTCGTTGAAAGAGGTTATGTTTGAATATAGTTGGTGCGGAGACTTCGTAAATTTTCAGGTTTGTCGGGGCGAAGTTCAATCGCTCGTTGCGGCCTAAAATTCCTGAAGGGAACATATGGGATTTTCGTTCACCGCAGCAAAATATAAGTTCACCACGGCAAATCCAGCTTGCTTCCGAAGGGTTTTTAGCTTCAATCCCAATCCTTCCTCCACACTCATGTTCTTATGACTCCAATGTTGGGCTCCAAAAATGGGGTCCAACAAATTGCTTCCTTCATAAGGAAAAATAAAATGTGTTCTAGTCTTTTTTTTCATTCTATTAATGTCCAATCTTAATAGAACAATGGCTAGGAACAATAAGGAATAATACATAAATACAATATGAATCTCATTATAATTTCATTTGCAACGTATAATTATCCCATGGACTTTATCATATACATCTAAACATGTACAAAATAAAGAATACCTTTAAATAATTTGTCACTAAATTACAACCAAACTGATTGGCAGTAGGCATAAGGCAATAATCTTCCAATTACACTAAGCCAATCATTTAAGTATCTTATACCATATTCACATATGACAATTGTTCTACTACTGGCTTAATGAGAGAATTCTACATGATTCTCCATAGTGAGCACTTACTTATGTCTTATAACTCCCATCTTAATTATCATCATAATTAAGAACATTTGCCTAAACACATTCTTAGATCTTTGATGAGACATTAGCTCCTTATGCAGACCCAATGGCTTTAATGTTCTGCAGTATATTACTGTCTTGAACAATGCAAAGAAACTATATCAAGTTCATTAAAGAACTTGTTGATCCAATTAATCATTTCCATTAAATAAAAAATGTATTATGGCTCAATTAACAAGCATTGCTACAATGGAACCTTTCCAATCCTAAAAGATATAATTCTAAGTAAATAAACCTTAATTATGTTTTACTTCTAAAGTTATATCTTTATCATCTTGAACTAAAATATTAACTCATACATTGAGTAATGGATATCTTTGATACTTCAAAAGTATCTGATATCTTAAATACTAAACATCTTTAGTACATTATCTATACACTTGGACTTAGAATAAGTTAACAATGTCCATTCTATCTTTATAGATCTAATTCTCGTAATTAAGTTGTTACCTTTCCATATCCAATAAGAGTTATTCTTGAAAATTATGTTTTTAAGAATTAAAATTTAGAATTATTGTTCTCTATGAGCAGTATATCTCCATATACTCCCATTGAAGAGAACAACAATACTCCCACTAACCTTCTTGTAGATATGATAAATTCACAATCATCTTCAAAAAAAATTCTTTGAATTCATCATGAAGGTGAATCTTTCAATATCTCGTAGTCTTTCAATTATACATCAAATGTATCATTAAAGGCATTAGTTCTAATTAGATGTAATGTTATGAGACTTGAACCTTTCAAATTCCTTCTTACTCCCACTACTTATCTTTAGAACCATTCTCATATAAGCATACATTGAAACAAACAATTTGTTCAATAGGTTTGTAAGATTATATCTGTAGCGCCCCCTTACCACAGGGTATACACCGGGACGCCTGTAGATCATTCCGATACATATCCTACGAGAAGGGTGAGCTACAAACAATCACTACAACACTTCATATAGCATCATAATAAGCATCAGCATAAAAATCAGAAACTTTTGAAACCATAATTTGTTTCCTCATTTCATTACATAGAAACCATGAATCTACATATCTGTCATTGTTTACTGTTTGTACATCACTCCAAAAGAAACCTAATACAAAATGCCTAACTAGGTCATCCC
>JANVCQ010009897.1:0-13171 GCA_025531925.1 Erythroxylum plowmanianum | reverse complement strand
GATCATGGCTCAAAGGTCGGTCAGCTGGGGTTCTTTTGGGTGGTTTAGATAACTTTGATGTACTTTCCTCATTCATGTAGTACTATTGTATTAGGTTTCCGATGATGTACATATGGATAAGTTGAAAGACAATGTAGACTTCGATTTTGCGAAATGCAAATGAGGAAAGAGTTGATTTTAAAATATTGTGATCTTCTTATGATGCCTTATAAGTGAATTATGTTGCCATGCCATATAAAGGAAATGTAGTGATCGATCGTAGCTCGCCCTTATCATAGGATATGCATCGGAATAATCTTCGGGTATCCCGGTGTATACCCTAAAGTAAGGAGGTGCTACATAAACCTTATCTGAAATATTAATGAGCGAATTGCATTTTTTACCTAATTCTTATACTAATTAAAGATTAACATTAAGCATGATGTGTTAGCCTATATATTCAAGGTAAAAGATATAATTTACCCATTAACTTATCACATAAGGTCTAAGTAGGATTGGTAAATAAGTGTGGTTTAACCTAAAATCAATAAGCTAGGCCTAAATTGATCGACCTTTAGGTTAGGCTCAGATTTAAAAACATTTTACGCTTCTAGTCAAGCTTGGGCTAAGATTTGGTGGCTTGACCTAATATAAAGTTCAAATCTTACTCATATTAAAATGACATTGTGTTGTTAAGAAAGAAAATGACATCATTTTCTTCTTAACTAACAAGCCTCCTGCCTCTCCTCCTCCCCTAACCTCATCTTATTTGGTCTGCCTCTCTTAGTCTCTCTCTCTTTCATGCTGTCGTCTCTAGTCTTTGGCTCTCTCACTTTAGGCATCACTCTTTGGTCTCTCCATCATCCTTAATTTCACCTTTAATTGCAACAATTAGGTAATTTTTCTTGTAAACCCATACAACTTGTGTAGATAATGTTTATTTCTTTACTTCTTATGATTTAGATAGGTTTATTTTAGGATTGATGGGCTTTATGAAGTTTATAGCTTGGTTAATTATCATAATTTTTTATGTTGGTAATTAGGTTTGTTTCCTTCACTTTGGCAGTGAATACAAAAATCGTCGTAAAAATGTGAAACTCTATTTATAATTCGTCAACAAACTCTGTTCTTGTATATTACACTCTATATATTACATAAATTATATAAAATATATAAATTCTATATAAAATATAGAATTTATATATAATAAATAGAGAATTATGATTAAATAGAATATTATGATAACTAAGATATGAGAAAAATTTTCTATTATCTATCTATTCATAAATCATTATACTAATTACAAGTGTTATCTATACATTCATATATCATTATAATAATTACGAGCTTATCTATACATTCATATATCATTATATTAATTACCATATATAATTATATTTATTGCAATATAATTAAAAATAATTGCAATATAAAAAATGAAAATGAATAATAAATATTAATATCATATTCTTAAAAATCAAATTTAATATTATTGACAAATAATTGTAAGTATAAAAATAAAATTAGCTAACAGCAATGTGATTTCAAAAACTTATAAAACTAAAAACACAAAATTAATTATTATTACATAGATTTATACTTTTTATTTATCTTTTTAAAATATATGATTTGACAATTTATGTGATGTCACAAAACTCTATTTATTATATATAAATTCTATTCTAATTTGTAGAACTTTTATATCACATAAAATTTGTTATATACATATATATATATGAAAAAATAAATCGTCACCAAATCTATAACTCATCGATCCTTAAGGAAAAATGTCACCTAAAGATCAACCTTTGGTGATGTTTTGTCAACAACGATCTACCCATTACTGGCAATTCCATGAGATTGTCACCAATGGGTTAGCCTTTGGGCAACATTTTTCTGTTTCTGAATTTATCACCAATTGTTTGCATTTGGCGACGTTTTCCTGAAACCATTGCCAAATATTGGCTAGTTCTTAAATATAACACCAAAACGAAGCCCTTCTTTGTCTTCATTCTTTATTGTTGTTTTGTCCCAAAACGTTTTGCATTGTCCATCCGTCCAGGTAAGTCGTCCAATGTATGTTGAGTTTTTTATGTTCTGCTTTCATTGTCTTGCATTTGGGTTTTGTTTTTTGCTAGTTGTTGTATCAGTTTTGTGTGTTGTTGTTTGAAAGAGAATGTGGGTTGTTGTTTGGAAGATGGTAAATGCATATTGTTATTTAGAAGATGGTGAATGGGTCTAAAGTGGGATGATTAAGGCTTAGATAGATTAGGAAGCTTGTTTGAGCACAACCTACAACGTTTTCGATGAAAGTTCTGTTAGAGATTATAACAAAATGAGTTTTACAAAATAGGCTTGTAATATGATGACTTAAGATTTTAGAGAAGTCACTATTTTAATTATGTAAGAGCCTCATTTTGAGGTTAGGATAATGGACAAAATTTTGTCCAAAAAATTAAAATATTATAGGTTTTATTTTATATTGAAAAATAAACTTAGTAAGTTACTAAAGGATTTAAAATTTTTGCTTTCCTAAAAAATGTAAAATTTAAGTCATTTGAGTCTATAGTCTTTGAAAGATGCTAAAGAATGTGTGTGAGATGTGGTGATGAGTAATAATTAGCCTAACCTTATTAGTTGATGTCACAAAATATAAGACACCATTTTATTGTATGAAGCAAATTATTTGAGATTAGAATGGAAAGAGTATCTGTATGTTGCCTAAGGTGACTATGTAGGAAGAAAATTCAAGATTGAGTTCACTAAATTTAAGAATTTATGAAAGTTAAGAGAAGTATTTACATTTCATAGATGTGCATCACGAACATGAACTTATATTAAACTCAAATAAAAGAATTGAGTGAAAAAAACTTGTGAGTTCATTTTATTGTCCCCATAGAACATTGTTCTATATTTTGATCATATTTTAATTGAAATATCGTATTATAGTGATTTAAGAGGACATAAAAGGATAACATAATGTTTTATAACCTTTTGGAAGACAATTTTAGTTAATATCGACTATCTATACCTATACCTCTAGTGTGATCTTTTCAATGAAGGTGTTAATATAGTCATACAAATTGCTTCGATAGTTGATCATGATAATTGAAGGTAATAAAAGTGTTCTTTATATTATTTGAAATGTAATTTTGGTAATATTTATGATAATGCATATTGTTGATGATTGAGTTATATTAATGTATATTGTTGATATTTGAGTTATGTTAATATGGGTTATTGATAATTGAGTTATGTTTATACAAATTGTTGATGATTGAGTTATGTTAATATGTATTGTTGATGTTTGAGTTATATTAACTCGGATTGTTGATGGTTGAGTTACATTAATTCATATTATTGATAGTTGAGTTATGTTAATATGAATTGGTGATGATTGAATGTATGTTTGTAATGATAATTGGATGTATTGTAATGTTCATAAAATTTATGTTTGTTTTTAAAGATATCCATTATAATGGCACTTGGTAGAAACAAAGGAAAGAAGATGGTAGGTATCAAAATTATTAAACAAAGGGATTTGCAACTTCAACCAAATCAATCAGTTCCTAGCCAACAACAAAATTCGACCTCAACCGCCAATGAAGCAAGTTAGCAACAACCTCATTCTACCTCAAATAATAATGAATTAACTCGAACAGAGGGATCTACAGGTTTGTTAACCTTTAACACCTACAAATAGACTTATGCTCAAATTTATATTTTGTAACATCTTGTTACCTGTGGGAAGGTTAGAATAGTAAATATGAGTGATTAATGAGAAGTTTAGAAATTTATTTTTCGTACTCATGCATAATATGGCGTAAAAATACATATGAATAGTGAAAGTTTTGTACATGAAAATAATTGTACATGCATTCATCAATGATTCCGAGTATAATTGAATTGAGTTGGGATTTTTGAAAATTTAGTGAATTTGGAATTTATTTATGTTGAAAATATTATTGGTTACAATAGAATTGTAAGATTTGTGAATTTTGATGAATTTAGGAATAAATTTTGAAAATTATAGAAAATAAGGGAGAAGAAATTCAAAAGAAGATTTGGAGATAGTTGGATTGTAAAGATAGAATTAATGGAGTTAGTTTCAAAAGAAACTTAGTTAGAGTTAGACCTTAGGAAAAGTGACAAGTGTTAAGTTACTTTTATTATTTGTTAAAAGTAAGTTTGAGTTATCCGAGAGTTAAAAAGGGGTTTGTTCTTTTTCCTAAGTTCTTCCCTTGTTATAATCTTCTCCAAATTTCTTCCTATACACAGAGTTTTCCATCAAAATCCTTCTGAGAGTTAACTTTGCTTTTTTATATCCCTCACCACTTCCTCTACTGCTAAGTGTTTCTTTTGCCTTAAGAAAAACCAGAAGTGGTTAGTGCTCATAGTGGTTTACATAATTTTGTATGGAGTTAGGGCTTAAAGATAGTTGAAGCTTTTAGAGTCTTCAATAAGTAAGTAGTGAATAAAAGTTATTAGAGTTGTGGATTTTTGAAATAAAGTTGATCATTTTATTGTTAGTGCATGATCATGGCATTTACGTATATTTATAGTCTTGAACACTGTGTTAAGGGGATGAAAATTATGGATATGGTGTTATTTAGTTTTTGATGGATTGTTAGTGATCAGGTGTTGTGGAAATGGTTATTGGAGTTGAAATAGCAATGAAATGATGGTTTGTGATGGGAATGAGTGTTTAAATGAAAATTGAGAGGAAACATGGAGATTGAGGATGAAAGTTATGGTCTTTATAAGAGGAGATTCTCAGGAGTGAAGATAGTATCGTCTGTGATGACATCATATCGTCTGTGATGATGTCATATAGTCTGTGAAGAAGTATCATCTTAGGTTGACTTCTGCTTCATCTTAAGTTGACCATCTGTATCGTCTTAGGTTGACTTCTGCTTCGTCTTAAGTTGGCCATCTGTATCATCTTAGGTTGACTTCTGCTTCATCTTAAGTTGACCATCTGTATCGTCTTATGTTGACTTTTGCTTCATCTTAAGTTGACCATCTGTATCGTTTGCTTTCTACTTATGTGATTGAAACTTCTTCATCTGTACACTATTCGTCTGCTTTCTGCTTCGCCTACCTTCTGCTTCGTCTACTTTCTGCTTTGTCTGTTTTCTGCTTCGTTTGCTTTCTGTTTCGTCTGTTTTCTACTTCGTTTGCTTTCTGCTTCGTCAAGCTTTCTGCTTCGTCTACTTTCTGCTTCATCTGCTTTCTACTTATGTGATCGAAACTTCTTTGTCTGTACACAATTCATCTGATGCTATCGTCTAGTCCATTTTTGACCCTTCAGATGATAGAACTTGTCTTTAAGGTCTTCATAAAAGTTTTAGATATCAAATTTCTATTTGAAATCGTCCTAAGATAATCTTAATCCGACATTTGTAGAGAGAGTTATGCATTTTTTTCCCGAGATAGATTCTATATGATTGAGGATAAAAACCTTATTTGATTCTTTTAGCCATAACTTTGTCGTCCGACCTCTAAATGACCTGATTTTTAAAGCATTGGATTCATAACAAAATTCTCTATCTCTCTATAGAAATTTATAACTTTTGGTTTTGACTCGAAAAATATGGACCGAATCAAAGTAAGGGAATCTGTTGGAATATTATGAACTAGTGTGATTTCACTGAACATGTTCGGCTATTTCGGTTATACTTGGATCTATAGGATTCTAAATGAGATGATTTTTAATTTTGAGTGAACTAGAGATATAGGCTTATAAATTATTTAAGAAGTCAAATTGTGATTTAGTCTCTAAGATATTTAATTTTTGGAAGGAAGTTATGTATAGTATACTATTTTAGATAAGAATAGCCCGAAAATGTTTGTGGCATATCTTCCAAATTTCTGAACCAAATTGAGTGATTTTGGTGTAAATGGAAAGATACGACATAGACGAACACTTTTTCAGAAGAGAGTATGACCAAATTACATCAATTTCACTTTTTGATTGAATTTGAACAGTAGACCCAAAAGAGTGTCTTGGAAAAGTCTGAAAGTAAACCAATGAGAAATGAATTGTGATTTTAATGGTTTTAGTGAGGCATAAACCTAAATATAAATTGAAATTAGATGAGTTTTGATATGAAAAAGATTTTTGTAAAGAAATTGACGGAAAGATACCCAATTTTGTTATGAACATGTATTGTACATAATTCACTTCATACATGTGCATTATTGAACAATTATAATTGTGCCTGTTGTGATATAAGTGTATGATGTTTAATATAGAGGATCGAATTGAGCACCATCCTCCAGATGCTACTGGGACTTCAAGGCAATAGATTCTAGAGCAAACTGTAAGTAACCTAGATGGTCTCACTTGATTACTTGTTTGCGAAATTTATGTTTTGAATGATAATTGAATGTGTTTAATTGTGGATTCCGGACAGAAGGTCCGATGAATGTGAATGTGGATTGAGATATTGAAGTGCTACTTGAATGTGAATGTGAAGACCTAAGTGCTTTATAACGTGAGTAATTGTGATACATGCATTCCATTCATGAAATGCACAATCAGATAATGACAATTGTGACCAGAGTAGCCATCGATCAGAGCTTAAAGCTCAACGAGTGAAAATGAGTCTCGAGCTCAAAAGTGATTAAGAGCCTAAGGCTCACTATGTAAAATGATCCCTGTATACCCCAAGAAGATAAGAGACAGTTATTAATGAGCCCGATATCTAAAATGGATACGGGACAATCCAGGCACTCAATCACAACAACATAATAATTGAAAAGTATCTCATGAGCATTTCATATGCATATTGCTAAGTATGTTTGCTGGAATGAAATGCCAAATTTGCCTATGCTTATGTGAAAATGTGATATTGATGTAAAGTGCAGCATGTGATTATATGTTATGTGAAATGATGTATTGCATAAATTGAGTAAACCATCGATGATGGTTACCTCATTGAATTCGCAAAACTCACCAAAATTACAACATTGTCTTTTCAAGACCGAGAGACGACTCTAACTACTGAGAGGCTCTACCAGTCGTGTAGATTGTGATTGGCAAGAGAAGTTATGGCTCAAAGGTCGATCAGCTAGGATTTTTGGGACAGATCAGTTAGATTGTGTATATTTTCCTCTTTCATGTAGTACTTTTGTATTAGGTATTGATGATGTACATATAGAAAATGTTGAAAGACACAATGTAGACATTCGGGTTTTATGAAATGAAAAGAGGAAAAAGTTGGTTTTAAAATAGTGTGATTTTTCTATTGATGCTCTATAAGTGAATTATGATACCATGCCATGTGAAGTGAATGTAGTGATCGATAGCAGCTCGCTTTTATCATAAGATATGTGCCGGAATGACCTCCGAACATCCCGGTGTATACCCTGTGGTAAGGGGGTGCTACATATTTACATATTTAATGCATATGTTCTTATCATTATTCATTTTTTGTCATGTTTCAATATCAACATCAGAAAGAGATGTAGAGGTATAATTAGAGGTTGTGAGTTTCAATGAATGGCAAGTTGTCAGTGTATATGATACTTCACAAGGTCGTCCTTCAGACAAGATCCAATCTACAAAACTGTTAAGTGAGTTAGGGATTATTGCGAGAACAGAATTACCTTAACTAAAACATGCTAAGGACTTGAAATAAGACAACTTGCTTGAAAATTCTTTGGATAAAGTTATGGTAAATTTTCAATTTATTTAATTATATGCAATACTGTTTCAATTATCATAAGATTAATTTCAATTCTACTTATTGTTTATAGATGAAATTGAATATCGTCAATATCGACAACTCTAATGTTTCAAATTGTATGACTTCATTGTTGAAACAAAGAACTAGGGATCATTGTTATTGTTGGAATCCAACCATGATCAAATCACAGGCGTAGTGGAAAACAAAAAATTTTACGGATTCCGAGCGAATCTTGATAATTGATTAAACTTAAATAAAACACAAATCGATTTAGCAATCGTACCTCATTCACTTTCCACTGAAAAATCTTCAACACCTTTTCTGATTGATCAATCACCAGCTGTCTAACTGTCCAGTCTCTGACGGTATCCACATAATAATTCCCAAACTGCTTTGAGAAGAAGTAGACAAAAAGTGCTAGTTTCTAAAAAGCTCTTCCCTTTAAATAGAAAAATTATGACAATCTTTTATCAAAATTAAATCTCTTTAATTATAATTAAAATCAAATCCTAATTCTAATTAATTTAATTTTAAAAAATCAAATATCTCATATTTGATTCCCAAGGTTTCTCAAACTTTATAATTAAGCTCAACTTAATTAAATTGATTTTTCTTTCATAAATTGCTCTTTAATGTGTGATCCATTAAATTCCTAATAAATTGACAATGATTATAAATTATAATTATAATTCACAATTAGAATTAGATAATTTAAAACTTCTTTTAATTTATCTTTAATTCTAATATTAAATAATTCATAATCATAAATTATGATTGGCGTCTAACAATATGTCATGATTACCCAAATATCAAGAATGTCAAAGTGATTGACTTTATCATGTCTATGTATGGCTATAATGTATAATTTATTCCTTTCGTCATTCAATATTCTAATTAGACAGTGTATGGATACAGTGTCTACTCTTATCGTCCAATCATGCTTGTTCTTGCTATATAGCATTTGGTTTATAATTAACATTTGAAAACTTATGTTCAAATATTAATTCACTCTAGCAAGAGAATTCTATAAATCATTACTAATTAAAAACAACAAAATATTCTCTCTAATTACTTTAGAGTGACGAATCCTATATTGACTTACTCAACCATCTACGTATGGTTTATACCGTATCCAATTACTACTGACTGAATTATCATAGGACAATTCATACTAGCATCAAAATACAGTAATTCCCACACTAGATATCTTGGTAATCTCAAGTATGATGATCAATTATAAGGCTATCTTATGAGATAATTCATAGACACATAAGTAATATTCCATTCAGAATTATCATAATCGGATCAGTTCAATGACTTATTCTCTAATAATCACCCACACACTAGTTTAAGTATCTCTATACTTTAATTTATGAGATCAATTACTTTCTTCATAAGAAAGAAAAATAATGTATGTTAGTTTTACCGTTTCAACAATATCTAGTCTTGATGAAACTATAACTAGGAACATTTAGGAATAACACTTAAGTGTAAATTGAATATCATAATTATGATCTCATCATAATTTTAATTACACATTAATTATTCCAAGGATTTTATCTTTATTATTAAAACATAAAATATTAATTAAATTAATACGTAAAGATAAATAAAGCCTTTTCATTAAACCAAAATATTGTCATACATTAATTTGCATCTAATTGATTGGCTACAAGGGCATAAACTAATAATCTCTCACTTACACTAAAGTCAATCCCCTATGAATCTAATACGATATCAATCCATATGACAATTATGTCTCTTTTGAGACAATGGCTTAGTAAGAGGATCTACTAGATTCTCTTCAGTGGGAACTCATTCCAATGTTATGTCTTTCTGCTCCACTATCTCCTTGATCAAGTGAAACTTTCCGAGTACATGTTTGGACCGTTGATGAGACCTGGTTTCCTTTGCTTAAGCAATAGCACCATTGTTGTCACAATACAATACTATAGGCTCAACAATACTAGGAACTACTCCAAGTTCAGTGATGAACTTCTTGATCTAAACTACTTCCTTTGTCGCCTCTGACACTGAAATGAACTCTACTACAGTCGTTGAACATGTGATGGTTGGTTATTGGGAACTATTCCAACTAATCGAACATCTATAAAGAGTAAAAATATATCCTAACTGTTATCTACTATCATCTTGATCAGACTAAAAACTGGCATTCAAACGACCCTGAACTCTCAAATGAGTTCCTCTATAGACCATAAAGATATCTTTAGTCCTTCTTAAGTACTTTAAGATGTTTTTCACAACCGTCCAGTGACCCACACTGGGATTAACTTGATATCTGCTTATTATGCTCAAAGCATAAGCAACATCTGGTCTAGTACATAACATCGCATAGATGATTGATCCAATTGCCGAAGCATATGGAGTACAATCCATTTTATCTCTCTCCTTTTGTGTTTGTAGACATATACTTTGTGAGAGAGAAATCCCATACGATATGGGCAAGAATCCCCTCTTGGAATTCTCTATGGTAAACCTCTTTAGCACTTTATCTATGTATGTGGATTGAGATAATCCAAGTAATCTTTTTGATCTATCTCGATAGATCTTTATACCTAGTATATAAGCTGTTTCTCCCATATCCTTCATGGAAAAGTTCTTAGATAACCATACCTTAATAAATTGGAGTATTGAAATGTCATTTCCAATAAACAATATGTCATCCACATAAAGCACTAAGAAAATGACTGCACTCCCACTTACCTTCTTGTAAACACAAGGTTCATCCACTTTTTTATAAAATTAAAATTTTTGATTGTTTCATCAAAACAGATGTCCCAACTCTACGATGTTGCCTAAGTCCATAAATGGACCTTTGCAACTTGCATACTTGATCAGGAAATTCTTTGGATTCAAAACCCTCAAGTTGTGTCATGTACGCATCCTCTTGCAAATTCCCATTGAGAAATAATGTTTTGACATTCATTTTCCAAATTTCATAATCATGGTATGCTATTATAGCCAATAATATCCTTATGGATTTAAGCATTGCTACTAGTGAAAAAATTTCATCAAAATCAACTTTTTGGTTTTTTTTTTTTCTGTAACCTTTCGCCACCAACCTTGCTTTGTATGTATGTACATTTCCATCCATTTCATTTATTCTTTTAAAAATCCATTTGCACCTAATAGGTACTGTACCTTTAGGTGCATTCACCAAAGTCCATACTTGGTTATTGTACATGGATTCCATTTCAGATTTAATAGCTTCTTGCCATTTTAAAGAATCAATTTCTGACATTGCTTCTTTAAAAGTAGTAGGCTAATCATTTATAAGTGATACGTTATCCTTTTCATGCTCTATATGTAGATCTAATCTAATGGGAGGACGATGTATCATACTAGTTTGTCACAGACTATGTGTCCCTTGAACTCTCAGTTATACATCATATGTATCAACTTGAGGTTCTTGTTCCATATCGATGTGAATTTGTGGTTCTTGAACTTTTCTAAGTTCAACCTCACTCCCACTACTTTCATTGAGAATAAATTCTCTTTCTAAGAATATAGCATATCTTGACACAAACACCTTTTGCTCAATAGGGTGATAGAATTGATAATCGAAACTTTCTTTCGAATACACCACAAATTTTCATTTATCTTATTTGGCTTGAAGCTTATCAGATATAGCACACTTCATATAAGCTTCACATCCCCAAATCTTTAAGTGTGATAATCCATGTATTTAGATGGAACTCTATTTAGAAGATATATTGCGGTTCCAATTGCATATCTCTAAAAGGATATAGGAAGGATTGCATGACTCATCATAGAACGTACCATATCTAATAGTGTACAATTTCTCCTCTCAAAAACTTCATTATGTTGTGGAGTTACAAGAGGAGACCATTGTGAGAGAATCACATTGACACGGAACCCCTAGATTTGACTTGATTAGGAACTCCCTAATCGATCAGATCAAAACCCCAACTCAAGAATTCAAAGTTGTTAGAAGATTCTTTGACACCTTGACCCAAGATTAACAAGGCAATCAGAAACCAAAACGCACAAAGATATCAAAAGAACGCCATAAGCAATCCGACTAATCACTTGATAAGTTCGTAAAATCGGTTTGTGGAGAATTTTAGGATTGAATCCCTCACAAAGTGACCTAGAACTATTCTTAATGTATTCTGCCCTATGAAGTGCAGAGAAAATACCTTTTAAAGTCTCACAAAGTGGGCCAAAAAAACAAAAAACGTAGCTAGAAAAACAAAACGTCACTTAAGAGGTCGTAACAATTTTTCCTGCAGAACATCCTTTAGTAAATTGAGCATATCTTGGGCTACGGGCCTCCGATTAAGGCGTATCTTATACCGTTGGAAAGCTAAGGCAAAACTCTACAACTTTGGTGTTGAGTAGTTGGGCTAAATCAGCCCAAATCAATGTCAAAATTTCGTCTCAAGTCAGAACACGTGAATAGTGTTATTGCCTTGATGTTGTTGATTGTAACTTGATCTCCAAAGGCCTTTTCTTCATCAACCATGGTACATATAAGTCCACCAAAAGCTTCTCTAAGCCTCTTAGCATTAGCACAAGTAATTGGTCCTTTTGGCATGGTCAACAGTTCATCTAATAGTTGACTTATCATTCGACTCTCTCTTGAGCTCACATCATCCTCCCCTTCTTGAAAAAGATTCGTCCTCGAATCTGCAATGGTAAAAGGAGATAAAGCATAAACATTAAACGAAGCGCTAATGCCGCCATGCTCACCTTTGAGATCCAATTTGTAGGCATTATCATTTATCTTTTCGAGAACTTCAAATGGGCTATCGCCTTTTGGATGTAGCTTTGTCTTTCGTTTATCAGGAAATCTTTCCTTGCGCATATGCACCCACACCCAATCTCCAGGTTCAAATGAAACAAACTTTCTTCCCTTATTAGCAGTAGATGCATATTGCTGATTCTTTTTCTCAATGTGTCGACAGGTCTGTTCATGGATCTTCCTTAGCAAATCTGCTTTCTCTTTACCATCTATATTAGATAATTCACTAATAGGCAAAGGAAGTAAATCCATAATAGTTAGTGGGTTAAATCCATACACAGTTTCAAATGGTAAAAACCTTGTAGAAGAATGAACATTTCTATTATACGCAAATTCAACAAGGGGCAAGCATTCTTCCTAAGTGTGCAAATTTTTACTAATCACAATACGCAACAAAGTACCAAGAGTATGATTGACAACCTTAGTTTGTCCATCCGTTTGTGAGTGACAAGTAGTCAAGTACAAACTTTGCCCATAACATTTTCTAAAAAGAACTAAAAAATTTGACATCTCTATCACTAATTATGGTCTTTGGAATTCCATGCAGTCGAACAACTTCCTTAAAGAACAAATTTGCAACATGAGATGCATCATTGGTTTTATGACAAGCAATGAAATGAGACATTTTAGAAAACCTATCAACAACCAAAAAAATTAAATCTTTACCATGTGTAGACCTAGGCAAACCTAAAATGAAGTCCATAGAAATATGTTC
>JANVCQ010009868.1:0-13174 GCA_025531925.1 Erythroxylum plowmanianum | reverse complement strand
AGTGTACAGAGTGAACAACTGGTGTTTCAGTGTTGGTAAACAAGAAGAAAGTTGTTTTTGTTTAACAATGCTTTCGGGGAAGAGACAACAACAAAGGAATGAGTTGCACCGAACTCATACACCACGTGGCTATATTACATTCTCTATAAGTGTCACTGCTTACTACTGCCACAAGTCACAATTTCACTGGTCTATTATTTTTATTTTATTTTTATTTTTTAAATCCAAAAAATACTCAAATTATCAGAAATTCTCAAAAATTTGCCAAAAATTTGAAATAATCATATTATTCTCCAAATAAATGTTTAGCCTAAATAATTCACAATTCATATTTTAATTGCATTTTAAACAATTAATTATACCCAAAAATGTCAATGCATGAATGTACAATTTTTTTATTGTATCAAAATAAATATTCACATGTGTGTGAATATATAATGATGCATGAGCATGAATTATGCTTCCTAATTTCTCATTAATCTCTAATAAACACCATTTTAGTCTTAATTCAAGTGACGAGATGTTACAATTCTCCCCTCCTAACAAAAATTTCGTCCTCAAAATTCTTATCTGATGATTCAAATAAGTGGGGATACTGGCACCTCATATGATCTTCAGTTTCCCATGTTGCTTCCTCAGTCAAGTGATTTCTCTAACGAACTTTCACCAGTGGAATCACTCTGTTTCTCAACTGCTTTGTCTTATAACCCACTATCTTGATCAGTTCCTCAATATAACTCAAATTGCTATCAATCTCAATATCTTGAGCCGGTAATAAATGAGTAGGATTAGATCTATATCTTCTTAACATACTTACATGAAACACATTATGCAATTGAGACATCTCATTAGGCAAAGCTAACTTATATGCTAAAAGTCCAATCCTCTCAAGGATCTCATAAGGACCAATGTATCTCGGGCTCAACTTGCCTTTTTTACCAAATCTCAACACACCACGCTAAGGCGACACTTTCAGAAAGACTTTGTCTCCAACGTTATATTCCATATCCGTTCTATGCTGATCCACATAGCTTTTCTGTCTATCTTGAGCCGTTTTTATTCGACTCCTAATCAATTTCACCTTCTCTACAGTATCCTGTATCAGTTCTAGACCCTCAATAATTCTCAAACCTTCTTCATCCCAGTATAGAGGCGATCGATATTTTTTGCCATACAGAGCCTCATATGGTGCGATCCAATGCTGCTATGATAATGATTGTTATAAGCAAACTCAATCAAGGCTATGTATTGATCCTAAGCTCCCTGAAATTCCAAAACACAAGCTTTGAGCGTATCCTCAACAGTCTTGATAGTTCTCTCACTCTATCCATCTATCTGAGAATGAAATGTTGTACTAAAATTCAACTGTGTGCCCATAGCTGACTGTAAGCTCTTCTAGAACCTCAAAGTAAATCTGGGATCTCTGTCTGACACAATAAACACTGGGACCCCATGCAATCTCACAATCTCTGTCACATATCTCCGAACCAACTGGTCTAATGTATTATTCTCCCGTATTGGTATGAAATGGGTTGACTTAGTTAATCAGTGCACCACAACCCATATTGCATCATTATGCCTTGGAGTTTTAGGCAATCCCATTATAAAATCTATAGTAATTCGTTCCCATTTCTACTCCAGAATAGGCAATGAATTCAATTTTCCAACTGGGGCTTGATGCTCAGCCTTAACCTGCTGGCATGTTATACATTTAGAAACAAACTCCGCTACTTACTTATTCATTCCAGGCCACCAAAAATGTTGTTTCAATGTGTTATACATCTTGGTAGTACCAGGATGCATAGCATAAGAGGTCATATGAGCTTCTTCTAAGATTTCCTTCCTCAAATCATCAACATTAGGCACACATAGTCTTTACTTTGACCACAACGTATCATCTCTAAATTCAAACTCAAAATCTGTATTCTTTTTAACTTTCTCAATCAATTTCACCATTTCAGGATCTTTACACTGTACTCTTCTAATCCGATCATGTGACATTGGCCTTAGTTTCAACGTAGCTGTCAATACTTCACTTTGTTCTAAATTCAACTCCACATTTAAAGCTCTCAACTATATCAGGCTTGGTAACCTCAATAATTGTATCTGAGCTACACTAGTATTCGACTTTCTACTCAAAGCATCTGCCATTACATTAGCCTTCCCCAGATGATATTCAATTGACAATCATACTCTTTTAGTAACTCTATCCATCTTCTCTGTCTCATGTTCAACTCTTTTTGGCTTAACAGATACTTCAAGCTCTTATGATCAGTGTATATCTGAAATGTCTCGCCATATAAATAATGTCTCCTAATCTTTAGAGCAAAAACTACTGCTGCAAGCTCTAAATCATGTACCGGGTAATTCATCTCGTGAAACCTTAATTGTCTCAATGTATAGGCTATCACCTTGCCATGCTACATCAATACACATTCGAGTTACTGATGCGACGCATCACTGTATACCACATATCCACCGGATCCTAATGTAATAGTCAACACCGGTGCTGTAGTCAACTGATGTTTCAACTCTTCAAAACTTCTCTGGCACTCGTCATTCTATCTAAATGCGACATTCTTCCTCAGAAGTTTAGTCAAAGGGGATAAGATTAAAGAAAACCCCTTGACAAACCTCCGATAATAACCAGCTAATATGAGGAAACTCCAGATCTCTGATACATTCTTTGGTGTCTCCCATCTCATTACTACTTCAATTTTGACTGGATCTACCTAAATACCATGCCCCGTTACTATATGACCCAGAAATACCACCTGATTCAACCAAAATTCACATTTACTGAATTTGACATATAATTTTTTTTCTCTCATAGTCTGCAAAATTATTCTCAGATGTTCAGCATGCCCCTCATTACTTCTTGAATATACCAGAATATCATCAATGAACACAATTACAAACCAGTCCAAGTAGGGTTGAAACACCTTATTCATCAATGCCATAAATGCAGCTGGGGCATTAGTCATCCCAAATGGCATTATTAAGAACTCAAAATGTCCATACCTACATCTGAAAGCACTCTTCGGTACATTATCCTCTGCTATCTTTAGCTGATAATACCCAGATCTCAAATCAAGTTTAGTAAATACTCGAGCTCCTTGCAATTAATCAAACAAGTCATCGATTCTAGGCAATGAGTATTTATTCTTCACTGTAATCTGATTGAGTTGCTTGTAATCAATGCACAACCTCAAAGTACCATCCTTCTTCTTTACAAACAGCACTGGAGCGCTCCCAAGGTGAAACACTAGGCCTAATGAACCCTTTCTCGAGCAACTCCTGTAACTGAACTTTCAACTCCTTTAGTTCTACAGGTGCCATCCTATATGTCGGAATGGATATAGGAGCAACACCTAGAATTAAGTCAATTGTAAACTTTGTTTCTCGATCTAGAGGCAAACCAGGTAATTCAGCGGGGAACACGTCCAGGAATTCCTTAACCACAGGAATATCCTGTACATTTTGTTCAGCTCAAGTATCAATCACGTGGGCCAAATAGGCCTCACATCCACCATACATTAACTTCAGAGCACTAATAAATGAAATCAGTCTGGCTCGTATTGCTTGGCTAATGTCTCTGATTGCTTGGCTAATGTCTCTGAATACTACTCTCGATTGATCAGGAGACTCTAAAATCACTTCCTTCGTATAATAGTTCATGATAGCCCTATGAGTAGTGAGTCAATCCATACCTAAGATAACATCTATCTCCTTTAACTGTAAAATAATCAAATCTATTGCCAATTATACCTGATCAATTCGAATCAGACACTTCTTACAAATCTCCCTACTAATGGTAGTACTACCAATCGGTGTACTTACCTCTAATCCACATCTCAAGAACTCTCTATCACAATGCAACTTAGATGCCATGTGCGGTGTGATAAATGAATGCGTAGATCCAAGATTTAGCAATGCATAAACCTCAAAAATAAATAATGATAACATACCTACGACGACATCTGGAGAATCCTGAGCCTCCTATCTTGTCATGGAATAGACTCTAGCTTGAGATTAAGGCTGATTGCTCCACACGTTAGTCCTCCTAGTAACACTTTCAGAACTCATCCTGCCTCTACCACGACTCTCTGCCCAATTCCATTGGCTTGGCTTTACTGAATAGTAGGTTCTATTACTCTACTCCCTCTCACAACAGACTATGCCCCAACCATCAATGTGCAATCTTTGATTTGATGATCATGTGAGCCACACCAAAGGCAGGCTCCTATCAACCTCCAGCATACACCACTATGCTTATTCCCACAATATTGACAAGCTAACAACTGTCCCGATGTTGCACCCTTATTATTCCCAGTCTGAGTAAAACCACCCCTCTGTCTGAATCCTGACTATCTAGATCCAACTAGTGGTCTAAATGTTCTGGTCTAACGTTTGTTGAACCTTCTGCTAGAACCAACCTGAGACTCGCTGGGCCTCTTCTGACCAGTCTCTGATCTCTGCTCAGACTGACTGTCTCTCAACAATTGCTCCATTCGGATCGAGACTACTCTAAACTCAGTGAAACTGCCCAGGTTAGGAAGAGCTAGCCTTGTTCGAATCTCCATGTTCAGGCCTTCTTCAAATCTCCTGCATTTTTCTGCTTCAGTAGGTATTAAGACAGAACCATACCTCATTAACTCATTAAATCTGATTTCATAATCTGCTACAGACATTCCACCTTGTTTCAGATCCATGAACTTCTTCATCTTCCTATCTATGTATACTTGGGGCATATAATTTTCTCTTAAAGCCCTCATAAAGTCTCCCCAAGTTAAAGTGCAAGGCCTGGTGGTATTGTCGGGAACAATCTTCCACCATTGATAAGCCGGGCCTTATAGAAAAGAAATGGCATAGTCGAACCTCTCGTCCGACTCACAGTCCATCTGATCAAATACTTGTTCTATCCGCTCTAACCATTCCTCAACTTCAGCAGGGTTTGTACTATCATAGAAATCTACAGCTCCCTATTTTCACAGTTTGTCGTACCTCCTTTCTCTTCTCTTAGGAATTGTTAGAGGCACTCGCTCCGATCGAGATACCGACGACTCCCTATTGGCTCCTTCCAATCTCAGGTCAGCTGAGTGTTCCATTTGTTCACCTATGTCGGATAACCTGTAATACACAACAACTTCAATTACCATCCGACATTTCCACAACATTTCACACTTAGTATCACCACATATCCCTATGGATGCCAAACCATGCTCTGATACCAAAAATGTAACACCCCATTCCCAATTGACATATGCATGTGTGTCCATCAGATACACATGTACATGCCTGTCAAAAATGACATGTTAACTATCTCACCTTCACTGTAAATAACATGGCATCATACACTAAACCATCAACCACACATTTTCTAAACTCAAAATGTTATCACATTAATCAAAATCCATAATTTACATTGTTTCATACAACACAATACTATCCAAGGTTTACAACATTATCCTATGAGTTTAAACAACTCAGTACACACCAAGTATAATAAGCATGAAAGAAATAGCTAAGTCCTCAATCTCAACTAACCGACTTCTGAGCCAAATCTGACCATAACAGTTGCACAAAATATGCTTCTACGGAGTCTTAGAAGCTAGGTCATCTCACTCTCGAACCTGAAAAGCAACGGTGCAATTTTGATGAGTTTTGCGAACTCAGTAGAGTAACCATCCTCGATGGTTCACTTATGTCGTAAACGAGATCAATTATAGCATGTAATCATACAGCTCAACTCCACTTAACAAGTATCAAATACTATCATAGATAAATAATTTCTCAGATACACAATTCAGTCATATAACAAAGTTCGCACAATTTTGCAAATCATTCAGTGAATTCAAATTATATGTGGAAGTGACATGTATGAGACTCACATTCATTTTTATTTTGTTGTGACTGTGTGCTTTCACAGTACCCCAAATTATCGGGCTTTGTCAGTCACTCAGTGACTCATTTATCACAACGAGTTATAGGCTCGAACCACATATGCGGGAGCTTAAAGCTCATATTAGTAACAGTATTAATAGCCACATCATTCACAACTCCTTTATATTACATGCATTGGAATGAAGTGCATGCCACAATTCAGTCATCAATTCAATCACTTTCATTTGCATGTAATATAACATTATATCAGTCACAGTATCAATTACAGTAACAGTCACAGTAGCAGTAGTCATCGGACTAGGTTCGGCATTCAATCTTTCAGTTGAGTATCAGAAAATCATTCAGGTAGACATATTCACATTCAAATCACACTTCCAATATCATTCTCATGCATCAAAACACCTCGGATAAATATTGTGCGAAATCCAGTACACAATCAACACAACTCAGTTCAATTCAATAAGATCGCAATACAATTCAATAATGTACTAAACAATATGGTGAGACCATCTTAGGTTACTCATAGTATGCTCCAAACAACTATTGCCTTGATGTCCCGGCAATGTTTGGATGCTGTCGTTCAATGTGCTCCTATATACATACAATACATACATATATCACAATATTACACAATTTTGTATTCATTAATGCACATTCATGTATACTAACTATGTACAATGCATATTGATGGCAATTCCAGGTTTCTTATCATTTATTTTGTTAAACAAATCATTCGGATATCCACATTCCATTGATCAACTCAGATTTGGTTAAAAGTACACTTTCGGGTCCATTTTGCACAATTAATTTCATCAGAAAAGTGAAGGAATTTGGTAACACTTCCTTCTAACAAATTATTCTCCTATTTCTTAAGTCTTTATTGATACCAATATTTGGTTCATTATTCTATGAGTTATGTTTAAAATACCACAGACTGTGAACATTTAAAATTTTGGTTAATGCATGATTATGCATTCAAGTTTTACAATGCATATCTCTCAATCCCCATATCAAAAAATTACAAAATTTATTCCAATTTAAAGCTAAGAAAATAAGCTACAACTTTGGTGAAGACTCCTCAATCTAATTCATCATAAATCAATACAATTTATTCAATAAACACAGGATATGATTTCTATCCCTGGTAGTGCTTTAACTTAACCTACGACTCAATTACAAGTCAATTTTGAAAATCTTAGAGGCAGAATCAAAATTTTATTTCTTCAAGAAAGTTGTGGAATTACTCTAGTTTAATTTGAATTAAAAATCAACTCATTCGGAAATCTACAGCTCAATTTATAATTAGAATAGTAAAGCATGTTTATGAAAATTTTCCAGTTCATAACATTCCAACAGACTTCCACATTTTCATCCTATCAATCATTTTCCAATTAATTCAGATAGCTCTAAATTTTTATGTAGAGAAAGAACAATGTCTTAGGAATCCATTGATCTAGATTTCAAGTTATTTAGAGTTCGGATGAAAAAGTTATAGTCAAAAGAGTTGTTCAATGAAATTCTCTAGCTCATACCCATATATACAGCCACCACCTTTTCTCCCTCTAAAACACCAACCTTCATCTTCTTCACCAAACTGCACTTCTCCTCTTCTTCTTCTTTTTTAACTTCTATCTTATTCAATTAACACATATAACACTCTAACCAACCCTTTTTCTTCCATTTTAGCTTATCACAACTCAAACAATTCAAAAAATCCAAGGTTTAAGCATAACATCAAAAACAAAATTATATATAGTTGTTCCTCATTTTTTGCATGTATCTTCATCAGCTGCACTTTTGCAATACTAGTTTCAACCCAAAGTAGAACCTACTTCAATATTTTTCTCTATCAGATTTATCTCTGCATTTCTACTCCCCTTTCCATTCAATTTACTCTAGTTCATATTTACATTTCAACACTAACATCATACGCGCAATTCATCACCTTCTTCTTCCTTTCTCTAATGCAAGTTTTGTTTCCATGAACAGTAAAAAATTCTCATCAAAAAATATATCCTAATTTTCACATCTTTCTGAAGTTAAAACTTCACAAACTTTCATCTTAACACAAACAATTCATAAAATAATCCAAAAGTTAAACATAAACACCAAAAGCCAAAACTACACATACGCAGTCTCTCTCTCTACTGTCTTTTGTTCCTAACTTTCTGCACTTCTATATTTTTCTTCCCTCACCAGTACATGTTTTTCTATAATATTAATCCTTCTTAAAACACAACACCACACTATTCTTATGTCCTCTTTCACTCTAGCCTCATTTAAACCCATGACTAACATTACCTAAACATTATCGCATATATAACAAAAACAGAGCATGAAGTTTACTGCAACATTAATGCATATATATTTATGCACATCCTTTAATATTCTCATTCCTATATTATTCAACTCATACACAAATTACGTATACCACTTTTTTCTTAATTCAACACAACCAAAAATAAGTCAAAAATCTAAGATTCCCCTCCAATTTCGAAACCAACATATTCATGCATGTTTCCATTTTTCTGCACTTTTCTAACCCTCAAACATATGCATTTCTTTTCACTAACATCTACACTTTTGCTTCGTTTAATCCCTTTTTATATCATAGCCTTCCCTAATCCTCGTTTCTTATCATAAAACCCATTTAAATTCATATTCATACATATTCCATAGATTCACATAGGAACAGTAAAAACAACCCATATTCGTTTTTCTGTAAACCAAAAACAAAGTATACAAAGTATGCACATATTCATTTCTGCAATTATTTCCAGTCACTTCATTTATCATAACCAATTTAGCCAAGTACAAACATCACCAAAATATCATTAAATTATTACCAAAATCACTTATTTAATTTAACAAAAATTTTGGCAGTGTGGGTGAATCAAGTGTACAGAGTGAACAGTTGGTGTTTCAGTGTTGGTAAACAAGAAGAAAGTTGTTTTTGTTTAACAATGCTTTCGGTGAAGAGAAGACAACAAAGGAATGAGTTGCACCGAACTCATACACCACGTGGCTATATTGCATGTTCTATAAGTGTCACTGCTTACTACTGCCACAAGTCACAATTTCACTGGTCTATTATTTTTATTTTTTAAATCCAAAAAATTCTCAAATTTTTAGAAATTTCTAAAAATTCATCAAAAATTTGAAATAATCAGATTATTCTCCAAATAAATTTTTAGCCCCAATAATTCACAATTCATATTTTAATTGCAGTTTAAACAATTAATTATACCCAAAAATGTCAATGCATGCATGAACAATTTTTTTAATGTATCAAAATAAATATTCACATGTGTGTGAATATACAATGATGCATGAGCATGAATTATGCTTCCTAATTTCTCATTAATCTCTAATAAACGCCATTTTAATTGTAATTCAAGTGACGGGATGTTATAATGTGGATCATGCAAATGTGATAGGTGCATTTCATTCCATAAATGCATGAAACATAATGACTGTTGTAACCAGAGTAGCCATCGATCAGAGCTTAAAGCTCAACGAGTGAAAATGAGTTTTGAGCTCAAAAGTGAACCAGAACCTCAGGCTCAACATTTAATGAGCCCTGTATCTCCAAGCGGATAAGGGACAATTATGAATCAGCCCTATATGGGACAGTTTAGGCACTCGGTCACAACAAAGTAACAAATAAAAGGTGGGTCTCATGTGCACTACATATGCATAATATGAGTGATTATATCTATTGAATGTGAAGTGTGAAACGTTGTGAATGTGATTATGTGTTATGTGACTGGGTGAGCCATCGATGATAGTCACTCATTGAGTTCACAAAACTCACCCAAAATTTGCAAATATATTTCCAGAACTCAGAAGAATATCCCGTTAGGCAAACGGGAGTATAATTACTGCATGCAAGGGAAAGATTGAGGTCGGGATCAGTATGCATCTGCATTAGTGTTATCCTATTCTTGAATAAATTTGTATTCTACAATTTCTGTAAAATAGTGTTTTGTATTTATATTGGGACCAATTGGCTACTGAAATTTTATTGATTGTAATATGTTGATTGAAGATGTTTATGAATGAAAGTGGGCCCTATGTGATGATTGACTTCCCCATATGTTGATGTTTCAAAAGAAAAATTTATACCGAGTTTTGACTGATTGAGTGTTTTAACACGCCACCTTCACGGGGCACGGATTCGGATATCCCTCAGGATGTTGGGCATGTGTCTCTAGGGAATGGAGTGCTACATATGTGATATCAGAGCCCAAAATTACTATCTTATATGGGCATTTTCTAAAATAGGTTTCAAGGGACATGTATTCTTGTCATGTCATAGCAGATAGCGGCAACTGATCCCCCAGTATGAGTCACATTTATAAGAGTCACATGCACAAGCATTTGTTAAGAATTTGAGCTGTTAGAAGCATTAGGAAGAATGATGATCTATCAAAATGTGAGCCAATGAAGGTTTATGGGCAGTTAGAAATGAGAAATATTATCTAGTTTTGTATGATAGATAAAGGTCCACTACATTTATATATATAATTGTATCATTGAATATGATATTCATATTGTACTGTGGTAATATATCCTCGAATGTGATATAAAAGTGAATACATTGTCATGAACTGATTAAGGAAAGAAGTGATATCAATATGAATGATAAGACCTAATTGAGAGGTCAAACTTGGACTTGAAATGAATGTCGGTTAAAAGTGATAAGAGTTATGATTTAGCATAAGAATATATTTGTGAAATTGAGATCAGAATTTTTAGGATGACTAGGTATCTATAATTTTGAATTGATTGCAAACACATGTATGTATGATGATATGTGGATAATTGGAAAGGAGAAATAGTATATGGTTCAATATGATAGATAAAGATTCACTACATTTGTATTAGTGTATGTATTATGGAACATGATATCAATATTGTACTGTAATAGTATACTTCGAATGTGATAGAGAAGTGAATATATTGTCATAATTGTGTGAGGAAAATAGGGAGATAAGTAGAAATGATGAGATTAAAGTGTGCAAGTAGAATGTAATGAAAACAGAAAATTTTATGATCTTAAGGAGATGGATTTGGAATCGAAGTAGTTGTTTGATTAATGTGACAAAAGTTACAATCCACGGTAAGAATATATATTAGTGGAAATTGATATCAGAATTTATTGATAATTATACATCTATATTTTTGAATTGACTGAGGAGGTTATAAATGGAAGATAAAACAAATGACAACAGGAAGATAAGATAGGAAGGGGGAAGGAATAAAAAGGGAAGGGAGTAGACATAATTGACTTTACGAGAGGTAAATGGTGTGTAGTAAGGAGAAAATTAGAAATGCATATAAGAGAGAATTTTATGTACATATAAGATTAAGAAAAAGATGAGGAATCAAATGGGAAGAGTGAATGCACTCCATATGGTAGTTGAATTATCATGAAATGATGTAACACTAGAAGAGGTAAATTCTGGAAAATTAAGGTAAAGTTGATGTTAGCATATGTCAATGCAAGGAAACCTCGAATGTGATAAGGATAAAGAAATATTGTCTGGGATCATTTGAGATCAAAGTATTACTATTGTAAGATAAGTGGTGATCAATCAGAAATAAATCTCTAAATAGAATGGGATGACCTTGAAGATACAAATCTAAGCATATGCGATTGTGTCCACTACATCATTGAATTTTTATGCGTAAATCATTATGATTATGTACAAAATGTTAGAAATTGATCCTCTTGAGGTACTAAGAATAATCGATTAGCGATGATTAAGACAGTTGATTGATAAGAGTTATATGAGCAATATCGATGATAATATCAAGAAATTTTTCCTTCAAAGAAGAATTTCCCTAAATTAGGTTAAGTTGATCAGACGATTCAGTTTAAGAGTGATCAATGAAGAAACAAATCATAAATAAATATGTAATGAATCAAAAGTACATATTGGAGTCATATCCCTAGCGGAGACTCAGGCATAAGAGGTAGAATATGTTATTGAGAATATACGCATTTTATTGATGTGAAGTATTCAACTATATGATTAGATTGCTGACTTTAAGGAGACATTATTGCTAATGTGAGGAGGACTTAGGTCCACATTATATTCTATGTAAATATGTTCTGGAGATACAAATTATATATGATGAATGTGTTACCAACATAGGAAGTTACGATTGCAAATAAATTGAAATGTGTGGAGAAACTGGTATGAATGAACAAACATTAGAAGAAGTCTAAAGGAGAAAATCATTCAAGAAAGGAAGTCAATGGGGAGACTAAAAATAACATGTGATAATATTTCCTCATTTGAGGAATAATTCCTTAAGAAATTACGAGAATTAATCATGGGCACAAGGGAATTTAGGTTATATCTGTTAGGGTTAACCATGCCTCCGATGGTATTATGGTAATGAAGATTAAAGTGATCTAAGAAAAATTGTATCAATTAGTGACTATGATCATAGAGGATATTTAGAGTGTATTCGAAAAGGGAAAAGAATATTTTTGAACATTTGAGGAAATCATACATATCATGAAGATAGAAATAATTATACGTCAGGTTTAACGAGAGTGAATCTTAACTTGATCAAATAAAATGTAGGTTGTATATATCTGAACATGGCATATTGGGAGATCCAAAGAAAATAGAGGAAATAATGAAGACAGAAACTACAAGGAATCTATATATATGAGATTCAAAGTTGTTAAAAAAAATTGCTAAAAACATGGGATACCAATAGAGACTTTTAAAGAGTTTTACTAATCTTAGTCATCTGACAAAAAGATGTTTGAGGAAAAATGTGTAAACCGTATGAATGATGAATCTAAAAAGAATTTTGAGAAACTATAACCTCAATGTTAATTATGCCATTTAGATTTGGAGATTATGCAGTATCTTATGAAGTTTCGCATCAGAGATTAAGATACAATTTGTTGCAACAATATAAAGTGGTTTTTGCGCGCATAAAGATAATTAAAGTCTTATGAGTTGATTTTGATACATGGTTTAGAATTGCTATGATAGTAATTGCTTTGAGATATCGGAGACATTAGATGTGCAGAGTCATTTCTAGAATGTACGGATCAATAATATTGAGTAATTATTGAGTTTGAAAGGATTATGCAAATGAATATTTTCTGAAAGCTAGTGTAGTATTTGGTGCATTAAACAGAAATTCCAATAGCAATGAGCATGAATTCAGATATTGGGGTCACCAAATCTAGTGAAATAAAGAGCATAGGATTTGGGCAAAATAAAGTACTTCTAGTTAT
>JANVCQ010009641.1:0-13188 GCA_025531925.1 Erythroxylum plowmanianum | reverse complement strand
TGAATTCTCCTTTCTTTATACATGAATAATCATGAACAACTTCTCATTTAATAGTCCTCACTTCCAAGAAAGGTTCGAGGCCCAACAGAAGTTGAGTGGTAGAAGACAAAAGTAGTGAGAACATCAACGAAAAAGCTAAAAATTGAGTGAAATATGAGTGATTAAATAACTTAATCATAGGTGTAAACACATAAGGGAGTGTGTAAGGAAAACCAAAATTTTTGTTAATAACATTTTCTTTGTAGGTTTTAAACATAAGTAGCAGTGAAGATAGTATAGAAATCAATCTTAAGATGTTTATAAAGGTTATCTTTGACCAATTCAAGGTTCTGAACATAAGGTTGGATATATTAGAGACCCTATATAGATCTAAATCTTTGGAAAACATGCATTTGAGAAGGAGGAAGATGAGCATTTCTATTATGATGAGAGTAATTCTAGGAAGGCAAGAGAGTTTTTCACAATGAGATGATAATTTGGATAGTATTAAGATGAAAAGACCTACCTTGCAATGGAAGAATGACATCAAAATATACTTGGTATAGGAAGAAAGTTAAAACATATGTTTATTATAATATATGATTAATTTTCATAATTACTTTGAGGAAAAGAAGGTTAAACTAATAGTAGTTAAGTTTGCAAATGATGTAATGTTTGGTGGGATCAATTTATATCAATATGCATATAAATGGTGAGAGACCTATTCATTCAAAGATGAAGGTAGTTATGCGTAAGAGGTTTATACCTAGCCATTATTATAAGGGCTTGTGTAGAAAGTTCCATTATTATAAGAGATTGTGTAGAAAGTTGCAAGAGTTGATGAAAGGTTTCATGAGCATAAAGGATTAAAGCAAGAATATATAGATAGTCATGATTAAGGCTAACGAAAAGGAGGATCTTGAGGCTACTATGGCAATATTCATTGCTGGATTGAATAAAGAGATAGCTGATGTGGTGGAATTGCAACATTATGTACGGATACAGAATTTGTTGTACGTAGTTATCAACATGAAAAGGCGATTGAAGCATAAAGGTGTTTCCAAATATGATTCAATTTCTAGCCAAGATTATGATACCTTACCAAACTCAATACAAAATTTAGTTCTGATATGGTATAATACCAATATTGATCAATATTGAGTATTGTTTCAAGTAATTTTTTTAAATTATAAAATAGTCTTTGGATTTTATAAAATTGTAAAATGTTCCCTCAATATACTATACTATATCTTTTTTAAGTTTACATTAACCTTATCTCAAAATATCATAATAATATATAATTGAATTAACGTTTTTCTCATTATTTATATTAATATTAGTTTTCACATATTTTCCATATAAACAATAACCACAATTAATATAAGAAAAATATTGTTATATTATCATACATATATAAAACTAAGAATAATATAAAATACATAAAACATTATAATTTACATCATATAGTAAAGAATAATTACATCAAAACATCTTACAGTAAGAATAATATAGTCCATAAGTGTTACAATAAAAGTTTTGTCAAGGAACATAATAAAGTAGAAATAAAACCTAAAACAAAATACTTATAATTAAAATTTTATATTTGTATTGCATAAATAGAATTTGTCATATACATCAAATACAAGTGAGATTAAAAGAAAAGAGAAAAAAAAACTTAGAACTTCATTCAATGGCATATCTGCTCAAATTGCATTAGCTATAATTTTCAGTTAGTCAAAAATCCGTATCAATGAGAGGATTCTCATCTTCACCACTATTCAAATTCATTGCACTAAATAGCATGTCAATACTTTCTTATTCAGGATTATCTTCGAAATCACTCTGATCTATGAAACATGGTTTCTTAGAAACTTAATTTGCTAAAAAATCGATATGTCAATGTAAACTAGATCTATATAACTATTTATTATATTAAGAGTCCTAGTAAACAAATGAAAATTAATTACTAAAAATTCCAAAAAAAAATATATGCAATTTAATAATGATAATAACATACCTTTATCAAAAATTTAAGTTGCATCAAATAAAGACCAAATCGTTCAATTGTTTGTGTTCCAATCTTTTTCTTTTTCTTTTTCTTGGAATAGATGAATTTAAAAGTACTTCAATTCCTTTCATACCTAGTTATACTCACACATTGACTCATAATTAGAATTAAAGACCTTTGTAATTCAGAAATACCACTTCTGAATTTGTCCTACCAACCAATTGTAAGACAATAAAAGTAACATTATAAATAAAACAAAGTGATGATTAATGTAAAACAAAAACAAAGAAACATATAAATGGATTAATTTTGTCTCTTTTGTGAATTGCAATAGACATTTTAAAATCACCATGTGCATCCTTGTATGCCTTAATTTGTAAGCTAAGAAGATCTTCCATCATCTCATGTGAAACGATTATTATGATAATTAATATCATTCTCCTATTAACTCCAACATTCTTTGTAAAACTTGATCTAAAATAGACAATAAGATTTGAAAATGCCCTAATAGCAAACAACAAAGAGTAAAGTGGTATTTCCTATCTTTCATTAATGACTGCAAGATAAGGTATATATAATGAAGACTTATTTTTTAGATTGACCTTGATTACTTCTTCTGTCTTTTCTATGGTATCATAAAAATAACTCGTTATTGTCTTTCGTCATCATCAGTTAGACAAATTGATCTCACCAAAGGCTAATAAATTTTGATGACAAACTACAATTGGGACCAAAATTCATGATTTTTAGGTATAATTCTTGAAACTTCCATTCCAGCTTTAGACCCAACGTACTAAAATATAACCCACTTATTACTTAAAATCATTTATCTTAACTCCATCTTTATTAGAAAAGAAACACTAAAGTAATAAGAAATTAGTTGTAAATCTTTCTTACCACACTTTCTCATTAATTTTAGAGCCTATGTATGATTATAAATGAAATTAATCAATTTTCTTGCTTTTTGCATAGGTTCATCAATGATAAGAAAGTATCTAGAATCTCTTATATTTCCAACATCAGGTAAATGCAATGTGCAACACAATGAGTTTAATAAAAGGAATTATACTTACTTTACAACCTTTTTTTAGTTGCTTACTTGCTTTATAAGCATAATCATTATAAGTAATTAATTGTATAATATTCTTAAACCTAATATCATTCATAATTTCATCAAAATATCTCAAACAGAGTATCAACATTTCTTACAAGATCAGTTGCATCAATGGACTTTAAAAACATCATCCCTTTAGTATAATAAACTAAAATTTTGATAATAGGCTTATATCTTCTATATATCCAACCATTACACATGATTGAACACTCATAAATTGTCCAAGTCGGTCTTCTTTCATCTAAATTACTTTTTATTTCACAAATAGAGCGACTCAAAAGATTATATCTATAGCCATCAATTGAAGGAGCTTTATATTTTGGACTATAAGAGACAATAGCATCCACTATAAGCTAGTAATAATAAGATTGAGAAATATTAAATGATACACCTACATCATACCACCATTTAGCATTGGTATGTCCTCATTAAGATCAGCTTCTTTAAATTGTAAGGCAATATGAATTCAAGGTGGAGCTTTAGGAGTTGTTTATGAAATAAAAAAGGTAAACAAGTATCTTCTTCTCTTCTTCACATCATTCACAACAATCCTTTCTTATTGGGTAGAAATACCACCTTCATCATTGCCAGTATCATCCCAACCTCCACAAATGGATTTCCACTACCAATTTCAGTCATTGATTTCCATCTTTCTCATTCTAATACTGTTCAAGGAAAGTTTTCATCTACCGTTTCACGTTATAGCTAACTTTCTTACAAAGATCCACATCACTTGTGATTCTAACTAAATGCTTCTTTACTCTAATGATTTCCATACCTTTTAAAATTTTATTGAAATATAAACAAATAGTAGGGTTTTTCATACCAGGAACTAATCTAACATAAGCTTAAGATGTATCATCAAATTATCAGGAGTACTTAAACTTTCCTCTATTTAGTGTAAAAATAAATAAAGACATAAGTCAATATTAAATTAATAACTGTATATCAAAAATAAAGTTTTTACATATGAAAGTAATTTACTGAAAATATATTAACAATAATTAATATAAAAACAAATATTGACACTTTTACAACATTAATTTAAAAGTTAAAAATGCTTACTAACAAATTAGAAATACATGACAAAAAAACACATGACAACTAGAATACGCAAAATGTGATTTATTAGACAACCTAGATAAAAATTTAAAATGCAATTCATTTCTCTGGATCATATTATAGATTGGTGGTTTTAGTAACAATCTTAATAATTTTCTTTTTCAGATTGTTACTATTCAAAGATGCATATCATTATGAGAAAAGGGCTATACACTATAATTGTTCAATTTGTTTTTAGATACTATTAGACAATACCTAATATTCCTTAACTATACATTTAAAACTTCTATATGAAAATGTATAATGTGAAAGATGGAAGTATTTGTAGATATGAATAAGCATATTTATAGATGCAAAGATTTTATCACACTTCAATAGAGCTCCCATGTCAATATCAGCATCAAGAAAATGTTCACGTAATAAAACTCTTGAGATACAGACTGTATAGAGCCAAAAAAATGGCTCAAATCTATTAATTTTATTCACAAAAATAAAAACAATCCTTTTTTAGATTCTCTGAGTCTAAAGCTTAGAAACCAAGTTAGAGAAATAAAAACAAAAACGAAAATAGAATATACTATTTCTCATCCACATTTCACTTGAACAAACTCATTTTTACATCAATAATGAATGAAGATGCCAATGGTAATTTCCTTTTCCTTTCTTTCTCTTAAATTTATTTAAGTAGTTAAGAATAAAAAAGTTTTAATATATACTAGACCTTGTAACATGGCCACTTACTCAACAAATAATGTAACTGATAAGGTGGATTTATCTTCCAAAAATAATGAACATATTTTTATAAGAGAATTGGAGTTACTATAACCAGGAGCTACATGGCAATAGCGATAAGCTGCATAGTAACGATAGGAGCTACTTGGTGACAAGCACAACGATGAGGAAGTGATTGGATGGCGAGACAGTAAGAGTTGAGAGGTTGGGGACTTAAGAGAGGCAACCGAATGGGGAAAGTAAAAAAGGAGGGTCAAGTTAAGCTTAAGACATTTTTATTCTCTTTTCAATTTAGTCTAAAGTTTATAGTTTTTACTAGTACTCAATTAGAATTATTTTCAACAAGTACCAGTTCGTATTGTGATCTGGTATATTACTAGTAACATTACTACCATTTTTAATAAGTACAACATATACTAACTAATATAATACAAAACTTGATAACTGTAAAATGTATCGTATTTTAGGGCATAGTTTGATATGTGTTTAGTTACTAATTCAATCATTTAGTATAAAATTGTGTTCGATTATTAATTTATTTATGTTTTAAGCGTTTTATGGGTTAGTACAAGTCTTTGAGCTTAAATATTATGTTTTTGAGGTACTTTGATATATGTGCTAGTGTTTCAGGGTCAACATCAAGGAATGGAAAAGTTTCAGAGACATTTGGGCTAATAGGCCATGATAATGACAGAAGCACCAGAGTTGGCCCATGATCGTGACCTACATGTCATGATCATCACAAAAGCCCAAGAAATGGCCCACGATTGTGGCTTACGTCGTGTAGACATGCAGACACTCAATAACGTCAAGCTTCGAGGGAATTTTGGACCCCTAAGGTTACCTAAATCACAAGAGGATATTTAAAGAATAAGAAAAGAGGCAGAGAGGAGCTTTTGCATCAGCCACCTTGAGAAACCCTAGATAGAAATTATCGAGAGATAGAGGAAGAGAAGAAGAGAAGAAGCTGACTCGACGTACTTCCCAGATTAGGAGGTTTCTAGACATCATTGCCTCCCATCATCCATTTAGATTGTATTTTTTTTTTATTTTTAGTTTTGTTATTATATAGAATTGGATTAAATAGTGATGATAGGATCTAGAATGTTGAGGATGTTCTAAACTCACCTTCATAATTTTATTCTTGAATTAATGAAAATTTGATTGTTTATATGTTTATTGGATTTGTTGTGGTTTGATTCTGTGATTGCATAATTCGATAATAAATTGAGAGGGTGAATCGAATGAAAAATGATTAAATTGGGCTAATGAGAGTTAGGTGATTTAATAGAAACAAGAATTGAATCAGATCGAGAAATTGTGCGAAGAGAGATCTTGCATAGGTTTTTGATAGTTTATTAGAGAATTTCAGATCTAATTAGGGTTTTGGATAGGTTGTGAATGGAGAGATGGAAACCTCTATAATCTGATTATGGTGTATGATTTAAGGTTAATGGTTATAACTCGAGAGAGAATAATTAACCCTAGAATAGTCTAGAATCAATAATCCAATAATTCATAATCAGTTAGGTTAGCATTAAGGATAGGTAAAATTCCATTTCTCTCAATTGGTAATTTCTTTGGGTTAATTATTAGGTGTGTTGCAATTACTTAATAATTAATATTTTTGTATTTGATTCCTAATTTGATTGAATGAATTAAATTCTCGTATTAATTTCGTTGCATCTTGAATTTTTCTTATTTATTTTTGGCCTCAGATTTTAGGATTAGATTAGTTCCCTTCTCATAGGATCAACACCTTTGGTACTATGCTAACGAACTGTGCACTTGTGGATTATCGAGGGTTAATAATTAAAACTTACACACAACTAACCACCAATCAAGTTTTTGGCACCGTTGTAGGGGAGGAGATTAGTTTAAGACATTTTAGTTAGTTTTTATTTTATGAAGAGGAAATGAAGTATAAAAGATGATTTATGCATAAGATGTGTTAGATGTAAAATGTAGGAGTTAAAAATCTGGAAAAAGTGAAAGAAGAATTTCTGGAGTATAATAGCTGTAATATTTCCACTGAACATACATCTGTATTTTTGCTATATCTTGGTCTATAGACATTAAAATGGGAATATTTTAAGTTCAGATTAAATTAGAGACATATGACTAGATTTTTCATGAAGAAATTAGAATTGAATTCTGTCTCTAAAAGTTTCAAATTTTAGCTCGAAGTAGAGTTGGTGGATTCTGTTGTGGTTTGGAATAGTATGTAGTTTGTTTAGCATAACTTGTAGAATATTGAACCAAATTGCATGAAATCAGTTTCATTAGAAACTTAATACATAAAGGAACAATTATTCAAAAGAATATGTTGCTTAAATCTTTCATTTTCCTTGTCAAAATTTCCTTGAAACATTGAACTGAAGGTTTGTTTTCAGAAGAGCCAAAACAAAGTTTGAAAAAGAGGGGAGTACACGATAGTGCACAAGCACGATCGTGACTTTTCTGAAAAGTTTGAGAGTCATGATCATGTAAGAACATGATTGTGACATTTGAAATGTGTTAGAAAACTCACGATCGTGGTCCTACACGATCATGACTTCTATGGCTACTGAAGGGAGGGATAGTTTCGAACATCCTAGATTCTTTTACCTATAACTTCTTCTCTAGACATCCAAATGGCATGGGATTTGAACCAACAGACTCGAAACAATTTATTCTACATCTCCACCAAAAATTATGATCATATGAAATCATTTGGAAGAGATTGATTGATGAAATTGGGACGAAAATGATGAGGAGTTTTGGAAAATGATAACTGGAGTATTTTCACTAAACATGCTTCGGTATTTTAGGCATAATTTGTTTTGTAGTTATCCAAATGAGATTATTCTTGAATTTTAGTAAATTAGATACATAGAGATACAATTTTCTTAAGATCGAATTTTAATTATGTCTCTAAAAATTTCAATTTCTGAATTGAAGTTAAGTATAGAATATTGTTCCAGTTTAAGAATAACTTAAGATATTTGGAGTATATCTTTCAAAATACTAAACCAAATTGAACGATTTTGGTATCATTAGAAACTTAATAGGGAAACATATTTTGAGAGGAAATTATTGCCAAATTTCTTCATTATCTAGGTTTGAAAGAACTTGTAAAGTTGACCTGAAATGATATTTCTGGAAAAATCAGAATTTGACCAAGGGAGTTATGGATTGTGATTATAATGGTTTTATTGAGACATGAACCCTGAGTATAAATTATTCTTAGGTGAGTTTTGATATATGGTTGATAATGTGATGAGAATAATGAAAAAAATACCTAGGAATGTCATTGAGCATGCATTGTACATAGTCCATTACAAATTTGTGCATAAGTGAGTATTTACAATTTTGCAAAATTGTAACGAATGTGCAGTGTGTGTATTGCATAATGTTAGATGTGTAGGATAAATGTCTGCATTCAGATGTTTCCAAATCATGGAAGTAAATGCTAATCTGGAACGTTCTGTGAGTAACCTAGATGGTCTCACTCAATTAGTTTCTATTATGTTTGAGATATAGAAGTGTTCCTTGTTTGTGAATGTGACAAAATAAATGTTGCTCAACAATTCTATTAAATGCTAGACTAAGGTCCAATGATAAATATGATCTGAATGTGAATGTGCAATCATGTAATTGACTGAGAATATGCTATGTGAAACATTCAATTCATGAATGCATGTAAGATAAAGGAAGTTGTGACCAGAGTCCAGGATAAAGAGCTTAAAGCTCATATTATGATTAGAGCCTCAGGCTTAGTTGTGAATGTACCCAGTATCTACTAAGGGATATGAGATATTATTTGACACAGCTCGGTATCCACTAAGAGATATGAGCTATAAAAAAGGCACTCGGTCACAACGACAATAATAAATGAAAGTGAGTCTCACGTGCATTGCATTTATATTTGATATATGTGCTTTACTTGAATGAAATGACCATTTCAATTGTTCTAAAGGTGAAAGGTAATATTTTATGAATATGCAAAAATGTGAATAATATGTTACATGTATTGATGTGATGCATGAATTGAGTGAGCCATCGATGATGATTACCTCATTGAGTTTGCAAAACTCACCCAAAATTTGCAATATTTTTTAGGATCTGAAGAGTTATCCCGTTAGACAAATGGGAGTATACACTACATTCGAGTAAGAGATAGAGGTCGAAATTAGTTCGCGTCTGCATTTTTTTTCTTTATTTTGTATCAAATTAAGTCTTCCATAATTATTGTAACTTGTGTATTCAAATATTTATGTTTTGTAATAACTTTCCAAATTGGAAATGTTTGTAAATGATTGTGCAATGTAATGAAATTATGACTACTAGTATTTCGTATTTGTAATGGGCCTAAATGTGAAATTCTGATGATTATATTACTGTGATTGGAAAAAGTTTATGATTAAAATGGGCAGCTTCGATTATTGAGTTCCGCATACACGTGTGTTAAATTTTGAAAAAATTGTACTGAATTTCAAGTATTTGACAAATTGAGTGTGCTATTAGGTCATCCTCGTAGGGCACGGACTCGGATATCACTCAGGATATTTGGGTATATGTCTTGCGAGAGTGGGTGCTATACTCTCATCCTAGCCAATGTCACCACTTGGGATCAACTAGTTCGTGCCTTTTTAGACAAGTATTTTCCCCTAACCAAAACCATGAAGATTATCAAGGAGATTACCAACTTCCAGCAAGTGACGGGGAATTGATTTATGAAGCATGGGAAAGATTCAAAGACTTGCAACAAAAATGGCCACACTATAACTTACCTAAAGAGTTCTTGTTGCAAACATTCTATAATGGAGTAAGCCCACATATGAGAGGCAAGATTGATGCAGTTTCGGGAGGATCACTGATGAGAAAGACGATAGATGAAGCAGAAGAGTTGATAGAGAAGATGGCGAGTAATAGTTGCCTATAGATGAACGAGCAGAATAGACAACCTATTACCTTTCGAGAATAAAAAGGAGTTATAGCTGTTGATTAAATGACAAAGATGCAGGTGAAAATTGACAACTTAACTTGACAACTTAACAATATGAATGCTTCGCCCTTAGCTTCAATACAAGCCATGCAACTAAAGTGTGAACTCTGTGGACAAATGGACCATGATACGGGGGACTACTTCTTGATGAAGGATAACAATCTGGATCAAGTTAACTATATGGGAGCTCAATATGGATGAGGAGGGAGGAAACAATCCTTACTCCAACACATACAACCCTGGGTGGAAGAATCACACCAACTTCTCTTAGACGAACAATGCTGGAGGATAATTCAGACCCCAAGGACGACTAGGTTTCCAACAAGATAAACCAAGCTCAATGGAATCTAAGTTGGATAGGATTTTAGATAAAATTGGAGGCATGGAAGATGTACATAGAAGGCTTGAAAGCAAGTTCGAGCAAGTCATTAAGAGCCACACCTCCTCAATGCAGAATTTGGAAGTCCAAATAGGTCAACTAGTAGAGGCAATTTTAACTCGGAATGTAGGAACTGTTCCAAGCAATACTGATTCTAACCCAAAGGAATAGATCATGGCCATTAGTCAGGCCCAGGAAAATAAACTCAAACATACGAAAGAAGATGGAGATAATGGAGAAGGACAAACAAATATGGAGTTCCTTCCAAGTGAGATCGTGATTAAGCTAATTGAGGAACCTCGACCTAAATTTTCATACCTTATTCTAGCTCAACGAAAGTCGCATTTAAGTAAGGAGACAAGGAATTTTAAGGAAGTTAAATTAAATAATGTTGAGGACATAATGGAACATCTACAAACGAGGCTCAAACTAAGGAAATCAATCAAAAAGAAGGTTAAGGAGCATTAAATGAAAGAAAACCCTAATATAACATAAAAGAAAAAGGAGCCAAGGGATTTTTACATTCTTAAAGTATCAATGAAGTTAAAATAGACAAGGCATTTGCAGATTTGAGAGCGAGTATTAATATGATACGCTAAACCTTTAGTCAAAAATTGCTGTTAGAAGAGTTAAAACCCACTACGATGCTAGTAAAGGCAATGGACATAACAGTTCATTAGTCTAAGGGTATTATTAAGGATGTGCAAATATAGACTGATATTTTTACCTTCCCCATAGACTTCTTTATATTGGATATTAGAGAAGAAGTGGAAACCCCTATGGTCTTTGGATGACCATTCTTGGCTACTGCTTGCTCAATAATTGAAGTTGATGGGGTGAACTAACTGTAAGGGTCGAAAAGTATCAAATAACCTTCACTATGTCGAAGAATGACAACAGTTCTCCTTTACTTCCAGGTAACATCAAAGAAACTGAACATTGAGGAAAATGGGAAGATATTGAGGATCCTAGGAATGCAATTAGAAAGAAACGATTGTGGAGGAGAAGTTGAAGCAGAACGAACATGGAACCCAGGGCATGGTAGCTCATGTGCAAATAGTAAAATTGATGACTGCGCTACCATTTCATTATTCATTTAAATCACCTTGAGCACAAGAAGAGTGTCGACTTATCAACATTAAAAAAAGCACTAAATAGGAGGCAAACGATAAATTGTTAATTCCTTTGATGTTTAAATAGTTTTGATTCCATAGTTAGGTTATTTCATTTCCAAATAAGGTTAGGAAGGCATAGGACTTTAACATGAGTTAGATGATCGAAGAAGCAAGCAAAAGAGAGATGAAAGAGCTATAAAGAGTTAGGAAGTGATATCGAGAATGTGTAGAAGGACAAAATAAGAAAAAATCAGAAATTGGTGAAAATATTGCAGGGTAAAATTGTCCACGCGATTTTCAGTTAAAATTTTTACCATTTTGCCATTCACTTATATATTCACTTCATACTTTATTTTTTCCACTCACTTTCATTTTAACTTTATCTCTCTAAGTTTAAAACCTCCAAACACTCTCACTTCTCTCTAACCAACTTCCAAATTTTCACTTTATTCCAACTTCTACCTACTTGCAATCCAATGTGCCACGCATTAAGCAGTCAGCAAAGTGCAACTATTCATCAGGATATAATCAAGTCTCAAGACGAGGGCGAGGAATAGGATGACAGAATTCAGAGCACCTTTCCCAATCTACACAGAGGAGGAAGGTATTCGTTTCTAATCCCTTAATGTTAAACAAATAGTAGCCTCAAAATATTTTGACTTTGATACACTTAATAGGCTAGAATTGCGAGATAGGGTAAAGAATCTAGTAGAAAGAATTCAACGGACTAAGTTTATATACTTCCAATATTCTATCTACCAGGAGCTCACTCTCGAATTCTTCACTTCCCTTTATTTCGAACCTAGTAATCCTAAGGAAATGTGGTTTAGGTTGTGGGGACGAATTTATAAGCTAAACATTGAAATCATGTGTGATATTTATGGGTTACTCGAATCTTCCATTATCAATCAGCACGATGATTTTTGTGTTTTTTGCTATTGGAATGAGCTCATTGGGTTAGAGCGATTCGATGCTAAGAATGCCCATAACAACATTATACAAACCTATAAGCACTTGTTATTGCATAAATTCATGTCTCAAATGATTTTTGACAAATCAAAAACCAACAAGTGCTCAACAAAGGAACTTTTTCTATTGCGGTGAATGGATCGCAACATCCCAGTGTGCACCCCTACATATGTGTTGAATGCTATTATTGCAACTCTGCATAAGAGGAGCAACAATTTAGGTATGGGGCACTTGGTTTCCACCGTTGCTGAGTACTGTGGCGTGGATGGTAGTGGCCTAACCATCTACCTCCCTAATTTTCTAAATCACCATCATTTGTGACGTGTTGAAATCCTAAAGTCCCATAATATGGAACTCTGGGACATCAACCAAAATACTAGTGTGAAGATCCAGGCTAGTCAGGCGAGTTCTAACACAGCACCGCCTCAGCAGGCAGAAGAGAACTTGACTAGCGAGGACTCTAAAAAGGAAGAAGACAAAGAAGAACCTGAATTCCTAATTTAAAGTAGGATTAAGCAAACTTATGTATCATTATTTGTTGAACTAAAAAATGAATAAATGAAAATTTTAGAGGAATTGTTTTATACGAATATGATAGTTGGGTCTGGTAAGGATTTAAAAGTTCAAAAAAGATAATGGTCAATGATGGACAATAGCAGATAAGAATTTCTCTTGGAGTCTTGGGGGGTATCTGTAATGTCTCAGAGAATGTGGGGTTCTTTCAACACTAAATTAAGACTTCTCTTTGTTTCTTTCAGTGCTGTAGTATTGATTGAACCAAATTTATACTATAAATTGGCCCTGTTTTCTTAAGTAATTATGCACTTGTTGACTCCTAATTCA
>JANVCQ010009594.1:0-13191 GCA_025531925.1 Erythroxylum plowmanianum | reverse complement strand
CAACAGCACAATTCATGCATTTTTCAACTTGGTCACAATTCATAACTACATAAGCACATCAAATGGCTCGAGGGTTCTATGGAACAAAACAGAGAAATCGAAGTTTACTCCGTGAACGAAACGAGTCCACTTTTTGGATCTCATGGGCCACAATCGAGCAGTCGGGAGAAGGCTTTATGTCGACGTGCACGTGACTATGAAACGGTTCCTCTCTCACCCAACCAAAGCATATAAGCAATGCTCAAAATTATTTTATCAAAATGAAATGCTTTCATACTTTTCATGTTCTTTTTCTTCTTTTCATTCAAATCAAAATGCCATGACATAATTCCATGGCATAACATGTTCATCTATCACAATGCATTTTTGCGTATTCACAACAATTCAAATCCAATCCATGAAGCATATACACACATATAAGCAAATTCTTTAAATAATTTGAAAGTAGTATATGCACATTTATGAAGTACTTGAAATCATTTTCTTCTCTTGATTTGGGAAAAACTTTAATGGCTCATTATTCAATTATAAACATGAAACCCACCTTAATTTCTTTGCTTAAAACTTGCTTAAGGATGCCTCTCCTTTTGCTTCTTTTGCCTTCCTTGAGTCCCCTTATCAATAACAAAAATCCCACTCAAATGGATGTTCAATTGAAATTCCTCAAAGCACAATCACTAAAATTGGTTATAGAATACTTAAACCCAAGCCTTTCCTAAACTCCATGAACTAAAATCCTTCCAAAAATCCAAAAGATTTAAAATGGTCTTACCTTCATTCTTCTCCAAATGAAGGGATCTTTAGCTCAGAGGGAAGCTCTTCTCTTCCTCTTCCTTTTTCCTTTCTTGGACAGCTTCAAAATCTCTCTTGTAGGCTAGGAAAATTGAAACCCTAGCTTGTTTTCTCTTCTTTCCTTCTTTCACTTCTTCTGTTTGTACTTCTCTCTCTTTTTCATGACATTCTCTCTCTTTTCTCTAGAATTTTCGTTCTTCTCTTCTACTTATCCTTCCATTCATGTTTTTCTTCTTCATTTATAGGCAAGACAACACTTCTTCTTCCAGTTATGCCATTAATGATTAAGAAATGTCCTATTTGCCCTTCCATTATGCCTTATGTCTTTTATACTTAAGTGTCTTGCCAAAAATACCCTTGAACATTCTAACACAACATTTTCTTCTAGAAAAATCTTCTCTATTGTCTTACGTTTCCAATGACATCAAAAGCATTCAATTTGATTCAGTAGTGTGAAAGTTATACTCCAATATCTCTGGACTACTTTTATTCCGAGATAATACCCTATACTCAACTTCCATCCGAAAACTAAAACTCTTAGAGTTCGATTAAGAATTTGATTTCTTCATATAATTTGTATCCCTATGTTTCTAGTTTACTTTAAATTAAAAATCATCTCATTTGGAACTCTACATATCAAGATATCATCAAAATACTGAAGTATGTTCAGTAAAACATCCAACTCATATTCTTCCAACCAAACCCCTCATTTTCGTTCAATCAATATTTTTCAATTCAACACCAAAAGATTCCAATTTTTGTGGAGAGATATAAAAATTCAATAGGAGTCTATTGCTTTAAGAATCATTTCATTCAAAGGTCGGATGACGAAATTATGGCCAAAAGAATCCAACATGTTTGTGTCCTTAATCAATTTGTACCTCTCTTGGCGCAATTGCCATAACTTTTTCTACAGATGTCAGATTGAGTTTGTTATTAGACCATTTGAAAGAAAACTTCTAGATATACAACTTTTATGAAGACCACAAAACAAAATTCGGCATTTAAAAGGTTCAAAAATAGGAAAGAAGATGATAATACAAATTAAGATGATGAACAGTAACTAAGACAATGTTTTCTTCCTTCTTTCTTTTGCATCGTCTTAGTTGAATAGTAACTTCATCTTAGAATGAACAGTAACTTCGTCTTAGAATGTATAGTAACTAAGATGAAGTAACATTACAACTTGTAATGCTCATATCTCTCAACTCCGATATCCAACATTTACAAACTTTATACCATTGGAAAGCTGGAAAGATCACCTACAACTTTTATAAAGAACTTAAAAACAATTTCTGGCTCTATAAGGATCAACATTCCAAATCAATGTAGCTGTCCTGAAAGTTCCATCCTAAACAGCATCACAATTTCTAATGATCATATCTTCCAACTACATTGTCCAAAAATTTCATACTTTATATCAATGGAAAACTAGAAAGATAAGTTACAACTTTTATGAAGACAATTTTATCAAAATCTCTCTAGATCAACTCAAAAAATTCATAGAACTTTCAGATCAAAAAATTCAACTCTCCATTACTATTCATTCCCAAAATTTTCAGACTTCAAATTTTCAAAAACTAACATTTCAAACTTTTATTTCTAGTTTTTCTACTCCATTTCAATCAACTCATTCACCATAAATTCATACCACTCCAAAATATACAAGTTTAGTCAAAAGAATCGTCAAAACCTCAAATTCATAATCAACCTATTCATGCTTTGTTACTTTTCTGCATTTTCAACTTTCATGCTCAAACACTATTCATCCTCTCAACATCCATTTACACAATCTTTCTCACTCTAGACCATCATCGTACAATTGTTTTTCAACTCAAAAATCATTCTATTAGTTATCTCTAACACTCACATATTTAAGTACACTCATCATCAACTTACTACATTCACTACCTTAATCTTGTATATCATTTCAAATTCAAGGATTCTCCTTTTTCTTTACCCATAACTAATCACTAACAATTTCTCATTTAATAGTTCTAACTTCCAAGAAAAGTACAAGGTCCAACACAACCATTCTAAATCCACCACTCCCCTTCCTCTCATTCCACTCTCTGCTTCCTAGCCTTCTTCAAATACTTCTCCTTTTGTTCTTGTTTCTCAATATTTGGTCCCAACAGGCTCGCCATTTGTGGAGACTTCACACTCTCTGTTGCCTCTAACTTCTATTTCTTCTTCTCACTTAATCTAACCTCTTGATGAGCCTAATCTAAAACTCAATTGAAAACAATTAGTTGGAGATTCTTCTTAAGCTTATATGCACTATTTCCCTCTATTAACCTTAGATGGTTCCCTTATAGTTGCTCCTCTATTGGAAATCTTAGAAGTAGGTGCAAGTTCTTGATCTTCAATCATAGATTCTTCCTAGGGAAAAGATATACCTTCCCTCTTATTAACAATTAGGAATCTGGTACTTGGAAAAGTTTAGGCTTAAAGGAAGTTCCTTTAAATGGAAATAATTTGTTTTTTTCACCTTTCATTCTAAAACTTTAGCTCACAATATTACTGAAGTTGGCCTTTGGCATTGCAATAAAATTCCAATCTTCCTTTAACTTTATAAATGAGCTCTCAACTTGGAAAGTGATAAGCATAACTAAGTTCCTATTTAGGTTAACATTCATAAGATGCCATTAGAGTGCTGGTCTAACAAGGGTTTAAGTCACTCAACCGCTCGAGGTCGTTAGGTAAGGACTACACGAGGGTAGGGTTGAAAGGGTTCAAATTCAAATGATTTGTAGCGTGTAAGGTGGCGGGTTTGTCATGGCAACAAAATGTTTGCCGCGATGAATGGCCCTTGAGAGAAGTTCCCCGCGGCCAACCTCTGGCTTTGCCGCAGCGAACTCCCAAGATCCGAAACCCAGACTCCAACATTCAAACACAAATTTGCACATACTAGACACATACACTCATTCATACAATTCAAACCATCCAACTCATCCACTAGATAACATAATCATACATAAAAGAAACTTTAATTCTTCATTTCATTACTAAATCAAAAGTGTTTGAACAACTTCACTTACATAGCATCATATATATCAAAGCTTAAAACAAAATACATAAGGATGCTCAATGTTGATATGCCTCTAAAGCTATCCAAAATAGTCATTAACTTAATACAAAAGTCTCTAACTATCTTGGAGTTTCTGATGCCTTGCCAGGATTAACCGACATCTTGTTCTGCACCTGAGGAGTAAAAATAGTGGGTTGAGTTACACAGCTCAGTGACTAATATATTCATATCCATCAGTAACTAACACAAATTCAGGTAAATGTATATATATATATATATATATATATATATTTAGCAATTGAAGTATTATTAAATCTATTCTAACAATTCAATCATTAACCAATATAGTTCAAGGACTCATAATTAAGCAAGTTAATGCATAACACGTAACATTCAAATGCACAAACAAATGGCTCGAGGATTACATGGAAACAAAATGGAGAAACCGAAGTTTACACCATGAACAAAATGAGTTTACTTTTCAAATCTCATATACCACAAGCAGGCAGCCGGGAGAAGGCTTTTGTTAACGTGCATGTGACGAATGAAATGGTTCCACTCTCGCCCAAACAAAAGCACATAATCATGCTCAAATCATTTTATCGTATGCTCATACTTTCATGTTTTTTCTTCATTTAGTTTATACAAAATGTTATGACCTTTTTCAAGGTATAGCATAATCATAATTCATCATGCATTTTCAAACATTCATATCGATTTCAATTTCTAACAAATCAACACACACACACACAGGCAAGAATTTGCTCAATTATACAATAACTATAAATAAATTACCCACCTAATTTTGCTTAAAAATCTAAGCTCAAGATTTCCTTTCCTTTTGATCTTGGGTAAGGTTTTCTTGATTCCCTAACACAAACAATTTTTCATTCAATCCAAATTCAAATGTAAATTCATAAAACTTTAATAATCAAGGCATGTTAAAATTGAACTATAACCCTTTCAAAATTTCAGACTTTTGGGTTAATTTTTCATGATCATTCTAATTAGGTCAGTGAAGAAATTTGATAACATTTTCTTCTATTAAAATTTTCCCCATTGTCTTAAGTTTCTAATGACACAAAAATCATTCAATTTAGTTTAGTAATCTAAAAGTTATACTACAAAAATGTTTGGACTATTTTTATGCTAAAACAGTTTTTTGTGCTTAAATTTCATCTAAATATTGAGATTCTTAGAGACTGAATTAAAATTATATTTCTTCATATTGTATCCTTATGTATTTAGTTTACTCCAAATCAAAAATCACTCCATTTGGATATCTACAGAAAAAAAGTTACGCCTAAAATACCAAAGTATGTTCAAGTTGTGCAGGAAAAACTTCGCCGCGGCGAGCTTTGGTTTCTTACAGGTTGGCCGCGGCGAACTAAGGAGTTGGCCACGGCGAGCCAAGGGAAGTTGGCTGCGGCGAACCAAGGAGTTGGCCATGGTGAACTTTCACAAAACTCGTCTTCCCATTTTTTCAGATTCTAACTCCTTAATTCACATCTCACATATAACCCATCTTTCTCTCATCCAAATCTTCTTATACCTTAATACCACATTACTCTATGTTTTCCCTAACTCAAAACCCACGAAAATCACAAATGGGTTCAACTTCTTGACATAAACCCCACACAAATCTATTTCTCCAATCCCTTTTCTAACAAAGCAAGAAGAAAGATGATAAACTTAACTCTAACCGGTTGATTTCCTCTTCTTTTCTTCTTCTTTCTTCTTCCTCCCAAGCTTCCCATGATTTTCTTCTCTTTTTCCCTTCTCTCTTCGATTTTTTTCTTCCTCTCTTCCGACTTCCATGAAACTTCTCTTCTCTTCTTCTTAATTCAAGACAATTTTATTCCTCTATTTCTGATTATACCCCTCATTAGTCTTATTCTCCCAAAATTACCCTTCCATAGAGGTTTGCCATGGCAAAAACCCTTTTTACAGGTTCGTCGCAGTGAACATCTATTTTCGTCGCGATGCAATTTATGAATCACCACTCAACAATAATTTAATTCCAAAATAATTAACCCATCAAAACCTCATAATTCATTCATATCATGTTTAATTAAAGAAATTTTTTTTGGGGGTCAACAAGAAAGCCATTGGTAGATTATTTAAAAGAAGAGACTTCTTTGAACTAATGGGAATGGATATAATATAAGAACTTGTAGGTGAGCCTATTATGTCCACATTTTCCCTGGTATAATAATAAAGTATCTGAATTATGTCCATACTCCTCCTTCCCTCGGTAAGGAAGTAAATTTAATGATTCTTCCTTGATGCTAATACCATAAAATAATTAATAGAATGTGCAGCTCCTTAAGGTTTAAATCTCCATAGCAAGATACTATAACTATTCCCCAAGTCTCAATTAACACCTAAGACATGTCTTCTCCTATTTTAGTAGTGCCTTTTGATCTTGGAAATAACTTTCTAGTAATCTCCAACATCCCTCTTAAGAGGATTAGATCTTAACTGTAGAGGTTTTCAAGGTTAATAATAGAAGGAAATTTGACAAAAAATATTGCAATAAAGGCTAAAGGAGCCTAAACACCTTTTAATGTCTATTTTATCTTACAATATGATGGACATAAACTATCCTAAAAAATAATAAATGCTCAAATACTTTCTTTTGACATAGGTGTTCTTGGAGAAGCATTGGTTAATTCTTACCAATCATCACTTTCATCATAATGGGTGATTAGTTATTGCTTGTGATCCTTAAAGAAAGATGTTTCATTAATATTAGCTACAAATCAAATTATACATCTTATAGTCATCGTAACATATGACCAGACTAGCTTTTATATCTCCTTTATATATGATTGAATGTAATTTTAACTATTTAAATTGCAACTGCATGATGTAGTTATAGCAAGCACTAGTAAGAATGGGTTAATCCCACAAAGATTGCAGGTAGTAGTAGTGGCCTCTTTTCTATTATCTAACTATTGATTAAGAAGATGATTTAATTTAAAACCTCTGTTTTGAAAACCGGACCGGACCGGCCGGTCCGACCGCTATCCGATCCGGTTCACCCTTAAAAACCAGTTCTCAATTGAACCAGTGAGAATCGGTCAATTGACCGGTCCGACTGGTCCGATCTGACCGGTCCGACCACTGGTTCAATAAAATTTTTATTTTTTTATTTTTATTTTTTATTTTTTTGATATATTTTTGTATTTTTTTAATATTTTTAATATTATATATAATTAAATATAATTATTGCATATTAAACCGGTTGAACCGATCAAACCGGTGACCAGTAAGGCTTCCGGTTCGATGATCGGTTCGGGTTTCAAAACACTGTTTAAAACCAAAATAAAATAAAACTCAACACAATAATGAATCAATACAAACTTAACATAAATATTAATTCAGTATTAGATAGCTAGTACCTAGGTAATGAATAGTCCTAAGATATCTTAAATGTTAATCCTTTATCATGCAATCCAATTATCAATCATTGGACGATTGATACTCCTATCTTATGTTAACATCTTTTTTAAGAATATTACAACTAATCCTAAATTGATTAACTGAAATCCTTTCTATATAAAATCCCTAATATTGCATTACTAAAATTTATGCATACAACTCCTTCTAATTATGATAGATCTATTCAAATAAGAGGATTTCTCAATCTCAATCATATGAAATCATATGATTAACTAATATCCCAGACATATTAATTCAAGAATATAAACACATAATTGAATATTAATGAAACATTGAATTAAATCATATCATGCATCCCAACTTAAGGCTCATCCTACCTAGGCACTAAACAACTTAGTTCTTAAACAAAGAAAATAAGATAAAATTCTACAGTTTAGAAGAAGCATTAAAAAGAATACAATCCATAGATGTGTATATCCCCTTCTCTCTAATGAAATCCTTTAAATCCTTGATGAAAGACTGTTCTCTATCAGATCTTTTGCAGTATCTTCATGTTTTTCTCATCTTAGCTTTAGAATTGTGTCTCTAACTCAAACTTTGGCTGAAGCTTTTGACTCTAACTGCTTCTCTTCTATCTTCTCATCATAATTTCCTTTTATATTACGAAACTAGGTTTTTGGATTATACACGGATAACTACAAGATTATGTAAGTAACCATGCATCTCAAAAAACCTTCAAATTCATGATTTTACAGGTTTACAAGAGCTTACATGGGTAATGAATATAGTTGTGTATGGTACTCACACAGGCATGTATCTCTATATGGGAAAAAATAACATCTTTAAAGCTTCACACTTTTATAGTCTCTTATATGTTCCTTTTACACAATTATGCATGTTACTCACACAGGGGTGTACATCTTCATACGAGCCTGTGAATCCAAAACAACTCCAATTCTTGTATTTTATTCCACGATTTTGTCTGAATTCCTCTCCTTTTGATCTATAAAGGAAATTGAGACCTATAAATATACTTGAAGCAAAGTAAATACCAAAAATAACATAAAATCTTAAATAATAAGCAAAACACAATTAATATGGGCATAAAAACATAATATAATAATTGTTTATCAAACATCACCACACTTTAGCTTTTGCTTGTCCTCAAGCAAATCATAATCGAAATCATCAATCTTAAAAATATCCATCCCTTATTAACCTTAACCTAAATCATCATCTCGTATTAATCAAATTAACAATTAGATTCAAGTTATCCTAAAATCGACTTTCATAAGTCAATATCATTAACAATTATATTGATAATCTTTTTGAGATCAAAAGCACAAATTTCACCCCCTTACAAAGGATTCACTCATTGTACTCAAAGTGCTTAGGGTGGAAAATATAACAAACTCTCAAATCATTACATAAAAGGATTATTAACCTTAGGCTTGTAATAAAATCACATCTTTAACACCTATAAGTAAACTAGAAACAAAATAAAAAGGTCTTTTAAACATGATGTAATTTAGTTTAGCTAAAGGTATAGTAGAGATAAATAAAAATTGTAATGGAATTAAAGGAAATTCACATGAAAAATATTAAATAGAACTTGATTCTTTATAGCATGGTTCCTTCAAACCAGTGTTTTGAAACCCGGACCGGTCATCGAACCGGAGGCTTTACTGGTCACCGATTTGATCGGTTCAACCGGTTCAACCACCGGTCGAATCGGTATGACGTCATAATTATGCAATAATTATATTTAATTATATATAATATTAAAATATTTTAAAAAGATACAAAAATATACCAAAAAATAAAAAAAATAAAAAAATAAAAATTTTATTGAACCAGTGGTCGGACCGGTCAATTGACCGATTTTGACCGGTTCTCACTGGTTCAATTGAGAACTAGTTTTTAAGGGTGAACCGGACCGGATAGCCGACTGGTCACCGGTCGAACCGATCAGACCGGCCGGTCCGGTCCGGTTTTCAAAACAGAGCTTCAAACAATAAAATCATTGATGAAATATTAATTTTTTCTCACTCTCTAGCTAATATCACAACTTTTCATCCCTTTTTTTTAATATGCTTACAATACATAATTTCCAACTTTTGAACTTTTTCAAACAACTTTGAAGAGAATATAAAATTAAACAACTAAAGCGCTCAAGAAGAAACAAATTTTACAATCACTACATTCCAAAAGTCATAGAAATATCATACCTTTTCTTTAACATTCTCATTATAACCCAAGTTCCAAGCAATCAAGTAAAGGAAAATTCCTTCTAGGTTTAAAAACAATAAAAGTTTTTTTAAAGAAAAATAAAATAAAGGTTATCAATATGGTTATAATCAATTAAAAAAAAAAGCTAAGTCTCAAAAGTGGTTACTCCAAAAGGATAAAAATAGGTTGGGTAAAAATTAAATAAAATGGCCAAAAAAAGGTTGAATCTAAATGCCTGCATTATTTTAATGCCCTTAGTTTAAAAATGTGGTCTCAAAATAAATAATAAAAGCAAGTTTTAAAATCATCCAACCATGTATGATAACATATATCAGAGGATAAAAGAGCATAAAAATGATGTGTTAGCTATTAGGCTCAAAAAATTACAAATAGGCTTCATGTATGTAAATTCTATAGCATTTTTATTCAAATTGACTATCTCAATGATTACTAAAAATATGGATTATAAAAGCAAGTCTATTCTAACTTTTCATCTGTTTGCATACTAATTTAATTCAATAATCAATTATAACCTAAAGTTTTTGGTAGATTTTAACTAAATTGAGATGTTTGTTAATAAGAATGAATAATAAAGATTATAATATGCTTAAAAAATTTGAAAATTTCTTTGAATTTGTCATTAACCCTTTCCTCAAACTTAAAATTATATATTATCCCTAATGTACATAATAGAAGCACGAAAAATTAAAACAGCAAAGTAAACAACAAATGTGAGAAAGGTATATTTTGGTACTTTTCAGAATAATAAAATTCACATATTTGAATTCGGTGAAGAGTCCATCCAATATTATGTATAGTCATCTTTACAAAATAGGAACAAAAGGGAATTAAAAAAGATAAGAGAAAATAATAATAAAATTAAAATAGTATTAAAATTTCAATAATAACTGTTAAAATAAATGAAAATAAGAAAAATAGAAAAGTAATGAAATAAAGAAAAGAAAAACAAAACAAGAACATCCAGACTGCCACAAAAATTTTGTTAGTGAGTCTAGTATGTTGGTCATCAGAGGATCCTCGGGTCTTTGAACATTGTTTGGCTATGAAGTTCAGGATGATGCCACTATTCAAGATAGTGGGGATAGTATAGACATCCCAAGATGTCCCACCATCTGTAATATGATCTCCTTCATCCATTTATTATAGGTAACTCATCTTGTCATCTACTTCAATAGCTTTACTCGATTTATCATAATTGTGTGCTGGACTCCTAATATTTGCCCCCTGTATTTCTCTAGTTGAGCAATTTTGAGTTGGTCTCGATGTCCAAATGGTGTTAGCATTTTGGGTGATCATACACTAAGTGACAAGTCCAAGTTCTCCTACTAAGCTATTCCTCCTATTAGTGATGGTGGTTAGTACTATCTTGGTAGCTACTTTGTTATATTGGGGTAATACCCATCTACTTTGGAGGTTTCCTATTTGTCTAAGACCCCGATTAGTTAATAAACATCTCCTATTGATCCTCATCTCTTATGTACCATATGCATATTTCGTATAACATCCAAGTTGAAGACAATCACGATGCCGAGCAGCCTCATTGGTGGTAGCCTCCTGAAGATTCCCATCCTCTTCGCTAGTCGCATCATATAGGGCCAAATGCATATCGCCCATATCTTCTTCTCCTCACTTTGTCATCAGAAAATTTGAGCTAAGGTATGCATCAGATGTATGAGTATCCTTTCACTCATACTCTATACATAGAAAATGTCTCGGTTGCTGATGGCTTTGAGACTATCTCCCTGTCTACTCAGTGTATGACTCAGGAGGATGTAAATGTACTGGAGTGTAGGATGTCAAAGAGTGGATGCCTTATAATTGCTTGGGTCATCGTCTGACAGATTGTTGATGTTAAGCCAAAAGTGTCAAGTGAACATCCCATATAGGAAATCCATCCAGGTCTTGTATTCCTACATATCCATAAAGTCTCAATCGTACAAACCCATCATCATGGAGAAGCTTGTGTAGCTCATCTTGATCATCTCCCTTAGCATCCTACACTGGATCATACTCAATTGGTCCCACACGTAGTGGCTTTTTTCCACAAAGAATATGAAAAATACCTCAAGTGTGAGCTCCCAGTATGTGGGCTTCACAATTGCGAAGAATCGTGACCATGCTCCAATGTTGATCAAATCTTGAACTTATTAGGCCAAGTTGATATGCTCTAGCACCTCTCAGTTAATGCATCTGTTGGTCCTAAATCTTTTATCCTTGAGTTGATAAAATTGGTCCTTATGGCCCTTAACATTAAAGAGTAGTATCTTATGTCGCTTTGACAAATACATTACAGTCGATAATATTAATGGTAAGTGAGTCCCATTCAAATCTTTAAGGGACCCCTCTCCACTTTGCCTCTTCCTTACTGCCTAATTTGTTCTTCATTGTAATGTGGCTGATGGGTGTCAAATACACCAGAAAATAAACCTAACTTTGCATACTAAGATTTATAGCAATAATGAGTAGGGATCATATCCACAAGGAGTGTTTGTTTAGCTTTTGGAATGAAAGGAATCGGTGCTTATGAAATGGGGGCTTTTGGATGAAAATGGTAAAGAAAATAAAGTGAAATTAAACTAATGAAACCACATTAAAGTAAGTAGTGAAAAATGATAAAAATGATTACTGGCTTTGAAATCAAGTTGTTAGTTTTATCTCGGCCTACACATGAATAAGCATACTCCATTGTCTTGTTACTCTCACACCTCATTTTACAAACTATTAATCGTAAGTTAACAACAAGCTTTATTAACCCTAATTTTCCCTTAGGTTTAGTTTAATCAAAACAAACTCTTTAACTGAACCTAACAATTGAATAACCTAGAATAAGCTCTCTAGATTTAATAGGATAGCCACATTACGAACTAAAAACGTAGATTAATCTAAGGAACAACCATATAAGCTTGGGTCATTTAACCTAGTTTATGTTACCCTTAATAATTCAAAACCATTAGTTACCACAGAAGAATCTGAAACACAACTATTATGTATTTTACTTGAGATTCTAGAAATGGATTTACATAAAAACAATATAATAGAAGCATTCAGATGATCTTTACGCAAATACCCAAATCAATAAGCATGGGTTAACATAAATAATCCCTAAAGTGATAAAGAACACAATACACAATGGGGAGATGCCCAAAGTGTCTCTTTGGCTTCGATCTCCCTATTGAACCGGAAGAAGGAGGTTTAACACTCCATAAATCCCAAAGAAGCAAGAATTTTGCCCTTTTCTTTGTCCAAAACCAATTCATCCACCCTTTGGCCACTCAAATGTCTATTTATATGAAAATTTAGGGTTTTAGGGAGATGCACGATTGGATGCATGGTGCATCTTCAAAATCCTATTGCAAGCTTCAATTTCTTACATTTTCTAGTCCTATCTTCACTATAATACGTCTCCTTCTTGTTCCACAAAGACATATGAGTTTGAACATCAATAGGATGGCTCAAGGAATGTGTTTTTTTAATTCATTTTAGCTCTGGACTTCCAAATTGTACCTAAAATCAAATATAAACCAAAATGAGTTTTTTAAGCATTTCATAGCATTAGTCGCTAAATGTTGTGGAGTAAATGTGTAAACAATTAAACAAACATTAGCGGCTTCTTTTCTTCTTATCATTGTACCTAAAACTAAAATAAAATTTGAGAAAATAATAAATTGTAATACAAACAAACCTCTTTTCCCAACACTTAATTCATATGCTCA
>JANVCQ010009538.1:0-13196 GCA_025531925.1 Erythroxylum plowmanianum | reverse complement strand
CCTATGCAATCCCAATCTATCCCATCCTATGCCAATTTTACCATTTTACCCTTCCAGTAGGGGGTGGGATGTTACATCACTGACTTTGACCATATTAGGTTGAGGCTTACTAAATCTCTTCTTGTTACGCCATTAGTATCCTTTATTTTTTCCTTTCTCGAATTTTCATGGTTTATATCCTTGGTCCTTCTTCTCATGGTTGATTCTAGCTTGGCAAAAAACAACAGGATGGCCTAGCTTGTGGCACCACCAACAGTCATCATTAATTCTTTTTTTCTTAAATTGACCATGCTTATTGTTGTTGAAAGATTTGTTTTGTCCACCATTCTTATTAAAGTTATTTGCATGTCTATGTTCTATCACATTAACCTTAACATTAAAGACAAGGGTGAGTGATTTGGTCTTATCTTGTGTACGGTTGGCATCCTCAATCTTTGTATGCACTATCAACTCCTGAAGCTTCATATCTTTCTTTCTATGCCTCAAATGGTTTTTACACTCATTCCATGAGACAGGTAGTTTCTCAATAAGAGCATTAGCTTGAAATAGCTCACACATATTTGTACCCTCAACAAGAATTTCAATAACTAGGTTTTTATACTCACGTAATTAATTCATAATGGGCTTATCATCAATAATGATAAATTTTAACTACCTAGCAACTATATATTTCTTAGTAACAGCATCATCTGTCCCATATTTCACTTCTAAAGCATCCCAAATTTCCTTATCAATTTTGTACTTGCAGTAGATATCAAACAATGGGTTTATCATATGGTTTAGCAACGCTCCCTAATGGTACGATTATTCTTAGTTGTCTTAAGGTCGGTATTGTCACTAGGAATTTTTTGAAACAATACATAATCGACTTCGTATTGTTGAAACTAAAACATAATTTTCTCAGACCACCATTTAAATTTTCTCCCATCAGGCTCTAATCTAGTTAGGTCAGGTATAATCCTGTAGGCTATGGTGATAGGGGCAAAACCTATGTAAGGAATAGTAAGTGCAGAACCTACGTTGGTCTCGTTCGTAAACAACCTATTGAATCCAGTAATATAGATGTCTCACATAAAACACTCAAGCAGCAGTAACAACATAGCAATATTTTGAAATAAACACATAGCATCATAACCAAAAGAATTACTGACAAAAAATATAAAAAAATGCAACAATTTCCAACAATCAGCAGTAGTTCTAATAAATAGTAGGCAGAATGCAATAAATATCCTATAAAGAATAAACAAAACAATACAACTTTCCAACTTAGATTGTTAGCGAAAATAACAGATATAACTAAATCAGAACAACTTATCTAAAAATGCAAGGCGTCATGAAAAATCACTATCCTAAGTCAAAAATTCCCTCTGTACGATGTAGATGACAATGGGATTCGACCCCAGGGTTAACGCCTTCTCCACCAACTTCGATGCAGTCTAAACTGTAGAGTAGGAACTGTCTTCATAAATGAAAAGAAAAATAGACAAATGCAGAATAGACCGAATAAATGTGTGACAAAAAATGAAGAAAATGTAAAGGTGTTTGTCTTGTATGATATGTGAGAAGTATGGAGAAAAATTAAAAGAAAACACAGCTACAGGGAATTATTCAAACTGTAGGTATATATAGAAAGAGTGTTACGTACGTTGTCACTAAAATAAAAAGATATTTAGGTGCATTAACATTATAAAAGTTATTACTCGCAAAGAGATGAACATTGAATAATAATGATGCTAATAATTTTTTTTGATATAATGAGGATAATAATATTAAGAAACAATAAGGAATAAGTATTGGACCAATAACACCATCACATACCATGAAACTTTGTTCGTGTTAAGGGGATGACAATCATTAATCTTCGTTAGGCATTTTGTTTGAACTTTCTAAAGTATATAAAGGTATCTTGTCCAGATACTAGTAAAGTCACTATTAAGGTGTTGGTGACGTTGACACCGCATTAGTTGGTTGCACCATACCTAGTTAAGTGTATCGAAGGATTTAACTCATCTTCTTTGAGTAGGTTAGTTCTTGATACTAGATAGAGTATACTGAAGAAATTTCAAAGAAATACAAGTACGGCATAGTAGAATGGTGATGTAAGCCACCAGAAGAGTGGTCCATTTTGTTATCTATACACTAAGGTAGCTCCCAGAAACCCTAGATTGCTTTGGTTGATTTGGATTCAATCCACTCTTATATGCGAGCTCTCCAAATTTTTCAAACAATTCTCTGGATTGCAAATACATCTACACAAAAGTCACTTCCTCTTATCTAAAAGTGCTTGCTTTTTGGAACCTCTTACAGCTGAAGCCACAGGAATGAAACAACAGTGTCCCCCACTCTTATACCTTAGCCTCCCACTGTCTACAAAGAGACTTAATCATATCGAATGTCTCCCTTTCTTAGATAAGATCCAGAAGAGAGTCAAATCTTGGGTGAATAAATCCCTCTCTTATACGGGTAAGTTGCAGCTCATAAAGTATGTCCTCAACTCCTTGCATGTATATTAGAGCTCCCACATTTTCTTATCTCAAAGCATCATCAAAGCGATTGAAAGGATTCTTAGATCCTTTTTATGGAGCCACCCAAATGGAGACCCAGGAACAGCTAAGGTTAAATGGGCTGACCTTTGTTATCCAAAACAAAAGGGTGGTCTCAATATTTTCTCCATCAAAACCAAAAATCATGCTTTGATTCTCAAGAGGTTCTGGTGGATATTGGAGACAAAAAAATTCTTTGGATCAAATGGTTACACTCTTACTTCCTCAAAGGAAATAGTATATGGGACATCAAACCAAAAACCTCACACTCACATTTCCTCGCACAGATTCTTAAATTACAAGATGTAGTATAGTAGGAGGTCTCATGCAAAATAGGGAAGGGAAGATTCATATCTTTATGTATGACAATTGGTTACGTAGGGGTCCTTTGATACACTTGACTCAATACTCGAGAATTTCCTCTCTACATCTGCTAAACACTCAACTTTGCTCTTTCATTAATGGGAACTCCTAGAACTTTCCCTGAAGCCTACAACATCTTCAACTAGGATATCCCCCAGCATCACATACACTAGAAATCTTTTTTTGGAAGGATATCCCACTCAAGAATATGGAATAAAGTTTTAACTCTCAGAATATCCTTTATTTTTTGATTGGTCATACAAAACAAGTTATTCATCATTGATAGAATGCCATATCTATAAGTGGATAAAGCTTGTTTGATGTGCTTGATGCATGATAAATCACAGAACCACCTTCTCTTCGAATGTCCTTTCAACAAAGCTATTTGGGACTATGTCACTACTATACGTTTATGGACTGATTCAGGGGTCTCTCTCACAAATATTACATTCAAATCTCAACTCAACACACTTTCTCAAAACCCGATCACCAAATTCACATTATTATATTAGGAGTTTGTATCAACACATTTTGGCAAAAATGAAATCTTAGATGCTTTGCCAACAAATCCTCAGCCAAAGCAACTTTGATATCTATGATTATTGCTGAAATTCATGAGCTCATTTTGTTGAAGAAACTACAACTTTGGCTGAGGCCTAGTGCGTAGATGAATCAGTCAGTTGGGCTTCCTATTTTGCTTTCATAGGTTTTGATCTCCTTTATTAAGCTTCAAAGCATAGTTGCCCCACATGTTTTCTGATCCATCACTCATCAGGAAAGGAAAGCAGCTATCACTCACTATATTCCCAGCGTTAGAATTTTCTAGAAGAGAGTTATCATTAGGTTGAGTCTTTAGAGGTTTAGGACCTTGTTCTCTGATCTCACAATATGCTATGACTTGGATTGAATTCAGCATTAGAATTGCATTAAAGAAGTCCTGTTGCCTTCTCCTGCAAATATAGTCATAGCAAAGCAAAAATGAGGAGGAAGATAACTAGCAGAAAATGACCCTTTAATTAGTTATAGTGACACCTAAAGATTAAGAAAAAATTATTTTGTTTTATAAAAGCGTTTCCTATATTGTTACATCAAATATGGCGTGATAATATAGAAGAATAAAATAATATTAAAAACTGTTAAGTTATCGCTAACTTGATAGAATATTGACAACTTTTATTTTAGAATTATATTTAAAATTTTTTAAATATTAGAATTTTATTTGTATACACTTAAACTTTAAGATTAAATTTGTCAATTGTAAACCTTAGGTTAAAGAAAAACCATTTCGCCTTGGAATGAGAAAGGATTAAACTAAAATTGTGAATCTAATAAAAAAATAGTTGCAGTAATATTTCGAATCTATGGTAGGCTCTTCATGATGTGTGACAAGAAAATTTTGAGTGGTGATTTATGTCTCTGTACGCAGCAGTCTTTTTAGGATAAGTTTTATCTTCTCCTTCAGCCTTCATCTCTATATCATATGATGTCGTTGTTTCATGAAATTTATGCTTTTGTTGCAAATTTTCCCCATAATCATCTTGTATCATTCATCTGACTGATCTGAGAAGTTGGAGACATCTTTGATGGAGATGGTGAAGTAGGACAATCGATGACAATTGAATGCTCAGGTATATACAAATTAACTTCTTTTCCTATTGGTTATAGGATTCCTAGGGCTTCATATTGTTAAAACCAGTGATGAGAGAACCGAGGATAGCTTGAAATTTTGGTGTACACTAAATTTCCTTTTTTGGAAAAAATATCACAAATTGAAGTTCCTTTTAGAAAAACCTTGCACTATTACTATTATGATATTACTGTAGCTTTCTTTCCATAGAAGATGCAAACTTTCTAAGTTGCTATTTATTTGGTTCTGTAATGAATCTCAATAACTCCATCAATTACATCTCTAGAGCGCTTGAAATTTTCTAATTTAGTAGATAACAATTAATTGTAATTTTCAATTTTTCAATAAATTATCAGTTAACTTACGTAATTCAATCCAGATAAAGATAATATAGTGACCTAATAAATGATTTGAATTAATGAGCCAAAGTTTAGGAGAAAATAGACCCTATCAATGTAGACTGGACCCATATTGAGTTTATAATAGGGAGGCTCCATATGGATGTTATATAAAGAAGGTTATGGACTCTTGTAGCCATTGTAGCAAATCGTTAACATAAGGATACTTTGACCCATTCAGAGGTTCACGTATACAAAAAGTCATAGAAAGGCTTTAACGCATTTTGGTGAGCAACTCCCATAAAAGTGTTGGTGTATTAGGGCTCAATTTAGCCTCGAAAAACTCGTTTGAAATTATGGAACCAAATTAGGTATTTTCACATTTCTTCATTCATTTTCCTTTCAGGTTCAATCTGGGACACGTACTAAGGCTTAAGATACATGTTATATATGGTATCAGAATGGACATGATCGGCTGGTTAAAAAGGAAGATTTTTTGGTTTTTCTTTATAAGGTTCTCGAAGAATAAAGTTCTGATTTTCTATTTTTCTTGCTTATTGTTGCATGAAAGTGGTATATATGCGATTAGTCTCGAAAACAAGTCAAAAATGAGCTTCGGAGCTCAAAAAACCTACCCAAAACTTATCAAAATTGCCTCAATTGTGCATTGCACGCTCCAAGCGTCAATCATGGATCTAAAAACCTCAAGATAGTAAGTTGCGTTGGCACATGCATCGCACACGCCAAGTTGATGGGAGACACGTGCACGCATAGTAACCTACTAAAGGCGGTGTGCACATGCCATACAGATGCTTAACACGTTCCAATTTGGGGGACAGAAACTAGTCACGGGCATGATGATGCATGCGCCATTGTTGATGGGGGCATAGGTGTGTGTCTACACCGCACACGTCATACAGGTTTGAGGTGCATCAGTGCTTAGCCCTTGCACTGTATGCACCGCCCCTGTCCACGAGCAATTGACATCATAGTAACATCAGCAACTAACGTCATACGCTACAGTGAACGTTGATGTCAGCGTTACAATAAATTAGAAAAGATAAAACTCAAAAATTTGAGAATTTTCATAAAGATATCCTAGGTCACTTTGGGTAAGTTTCCAAGTTGAGGGAACCTATAAAGTGAACTTTTTTAATTTTCTGGACTTATTACATGATTAGTAAATTAAAGTTAAACTTCAGGAAAGGAAATAAGGCATTCTAAAGTCAATTTTGAGTGAATATTCATGCTTCGGACTTCATATGAGAGACATACTTCAGGTTTTCATTTCTCAAGTCATATGTTCAGTGTTCGAAACATCATGATAGTCACTGGGATTGAGATATTTTGTTATAAAAATCTCAAATAAAATTTACTGATAATGTTTGCAACACTAATATGTGTTAATTAGAATGTGCATCTATTTTTGCATTTATTAATGGAACATTATCGCATATGGTATGCCCATAAAGAATATGATAATAACATAAAGATGTTGTGTTTGTGGATTTTTTGGGTATTGATGGGAATGTAATCATTATAGTGGCTTTTTGAGTCTGTATTTTAAAAAGTTCTGCTTACATGTTGGAAGATGTCTTTGGTGTTATGTTTGGTTATTCTATTTATAAGTGTTGGCCTTACACGAGATTTTGAGATGTACATAAAGGCATTAGATGGAAGAAAGTTGTTGCTTGAATGATATATTTGCACGCAGGTGGTAGTATCAAGAGAGTTGATAGTGTGTACTCTAATAGCTTTTATATGGAGGTCTAGTTGCATATATTATGTATTCGGCCAATAAGTGTTTCATAATATGTGTAATCAGATTCTCAGTACAGATACTATTTAATGGCTTTGAGTATTGCTGTTATCCTACATTTGTGTTGATCTTTACATTGTCATTTTGCAGTAACCTTTTCAGTCAACAATCACAGTGTCACTATTAAAACCCTTACTGGTTTCAATTTGAAAAAGTGAATAGAGGATGTGTTGAATGCAATGGAGATGGCTAAAATTGATATAGCCATATGTATGGATAGAGCATCTCTACCTACATCTAGAAGATTGAGAGCTCATAAAGTAACTTATGCAATCTAGGATCGATTAAACAAAATATATTGTATATCCATTAAGAGATCCATACCTGACTATGTGGTTAGTGGACTTCCAAAGTAGACATAGCAAAAAAGATTATTGATAATGTCTCCCAGAGGTACATGATCTCATCTAATGCTAAGATAAGTGCCTTGATGAAAGAATCATTGTCCATGAGGTATACTAGATAAGGGGGAGTGACAGAGTACATATCAAGTATAATACGTCTCCATAATAGATTGAAGATGCTAAATATTCCTCTTCCTAATGTCTTCATAGTCCACTAGGCTCTGAGTACACTTCCTTTAGAGTTCAATAATCCGACATATTACTAATTGAATCAGGAATAGGACTTCAATGCTTTGATTGTCCATTATGTTGCTGAGGAAGAGAAATTTAAGATTGTTGCTCCTACATCTCTCGAAGTAACTAAAAGGAAGGGCAAAAGTCAAGCCCACTAAGTTCAAAGGTAAAAAGTCTAAATCTTCTCCACATGTTGATGCTGGTCAATCCGGTGCTAATAAAGGTCTTGCGAACATAAAGAAGCTAGTAGCATAAAGCATGGAAGGAAAGACATAAACCATCATGTAACTCCTTGGCTTTTCAATTCATGAATCCAATTATGCTATAGCCACATCCATCTTTTGGTGATTAGATGGTGGAACATCTAATTGAGCTGCTTCCACTATGTAAGGGTTCATATTCAAGATAGAGCCAACTAAAGGGAAGAAGAAACTGATGGTTGACAATAATGAAGAAATGGTTGCATATCTATAGGGAACGTATGTTCTAAACCATGTTGCAAGGTTCATTTTGGTTTTACATGACACATTTTATATTTGATATTTGTATCACATTTTGGACAAAAAAAGTTATCATTTTGTAATTAATGCTTCTATTGTACAGTTGTTGATTAATACAAAACATATTGAAACAAATTTCTTGTCATATAGTTTATATAAAATGTGTCTTACCCCGAATTAGATATATGTTTGTTCATATCTTGTTGGAATCTTGATGAAGAATAAGTCATACATGTTGTGACATAAATATTAAGCCACATTTTCATAACTAGGGTTGAGAGATTGGTTAACGAAAATATTCTCACACTCTATATTTTGTGATCTAAAAACATACGTTGACTGTTACAGGGGTAAGTTGACTAAAATAAGGTAAAAAGGGGTCAACTTGTGCTTCTGACTTGTTGGGTCTAATACATATGCATATAAGTAGACCTTATACAATTACATTGTGCAATTCCAGGAATGATATTTATTGATGATTATTTCCATTACAGTTTATATGTTCTTACTTAAGGAAAGTCTGAAGTTCTTGATGAGTTCAAGATCTTTATGAATAAAGGTTGACAATCGATTGAAAAAATCCATCAAGATCATCAAATTTAACTATAGACGAGAGTATTTTGGTAAACATGGTGTTTTAGGACATGAAAAGGTCCATTTGTCAAATATATGGAATCGGTTGAAATAGTGACTCAATTTACTATGCCGAGTAGTCCTAACTAAACTAGTGTGTTGCCGAAAGGCATAACTACACCCTAAAGGACATGAAAAATTCAATGTAGAATAGGATTAACCTACCTAATTATCTAGAAAGAGTGAAAATCCAACCTTCGACACATTAGTGTATCGAGCTATCCTATAACAGTGCACTAGTATAATCCTTATGAAGGCAAATTGCAAGCTCATTCTATTCATTGCTATTTAGTTAGATATCCAGACCACTCTAAAAGCTATAGATTCTACTATAGAGAAGGAGAGACCAAAATGGTGGAATCATAAATAGTTAAATTTTTGAACTACGATGTCTATGATAAGGGTGGGCCCTCTCACCCTTCAGATGATAGCAGTGTGGATACTATAGTTATTAAGTATCCACCACTCATACAATAAGGTCCTGTGGATCAAGGTCAGTGTACCATTCCGTACGGGAATAAGAACTCATACTTGAACAAATAGAGGTTCTTAGGGTACAAGAACCACTGCAGTTGTGAAGATCCACTGAAATGAGACGACCTGCTATCTCATTAGATTACATAGTCTATTTGATATATAAGACTATAATATTAGATATGTTATAGATTCAATCACTTTTACAGAAGTTGTTTCTGGTCACCACGTGGATTTGTTGTGGTATGCAATGAAGGACGAGATGCAATCCATGAAATATAATAAAGTATAGAAGCTAACTCATTTGTCATATAATTGCAAACCCATCAGTTGCGAATGGCTATTTAAGACCAAAAAGGATTTCAGGATAAAGTTTAGCATTTTAGGGCTCAATTAGTTACCAAAGAGTTCACTTAGGGGAAAGGTTTTTACATTAACGTTACCTTCTCTCCCATATCCTCAAAGGATATATTTTGAGTGATTATGTCAATTGTAGCTCATAATGATATAAAGTTACGTCAGATGGCTATCAAAACTACTTTCCTGAATAAAAACCTTTATGAAGAAGTCTATACGATCCAACTTGAAAGATTTGAAGATCTAGATAAAACTAACATGGTTGGTGAAGTAAATCACTTGTTAATATAGAAATCAGGTATGATATGTAAAATAAATAAGAAGGGTTGAATTGTGTAATCTTTTTGAAAATATTAATCTTTTGAGACTTCTTGAATTTCTTTACAAAAAAATCAAATGATTACTAAAAACACTTTGCCAAAGTTGATAAGCAATGCAATCGCAAGTAATATTATCTACTCGTCTAACAACAAGAAAATTAAAAGATAAGGTTAGAGAATAGACGTTGCGATTTTATACTGGTTCACCCCAAATCTTGGACTACGTCCAGTCCTCAGAGTTTGTCTAAGATTTCACTATACTCTTCAACTTTACAAGTATTCTTTCTACACCTGCAGAGCCTCTTCAGATCTCTCTCACAAAGTATTCTTTATCTGCTGTATTAGCCTCTCCAGGCTTTAGCTTTTCTTTCTCTCTCTAAGAAAAGTATTTGTGAGCTTCACATTATAAATGTATTCGCTCACCTCTTTCACACTTTGAATACAAAATTTTGCTAATGTAAAAATGGTTAAAAACACTATCTTAGTCTTCTACTAGAACTAGTATTTATAGCCTAAGTCTCTAACTGTCTTCTTGAAAAACTGTTTTTTGAATCTTCTAGAAACGGTTATTAGTTGAGTCCTGTAACTAACTCCAGCTAACTGACTGACTGATGTTCTAGAATATCTTCCTTTTGTATCGTCTAGAATAATACTTCTTCTGTTACTACATTTCGTCTGTTATTTCGCTTTGTCTATTGTCATGCTTCGTTTGTTATTGCGCTTCGTCTGTTGTCGCACTTCATCTGGTGTTGCGCTTCATCTGTTGTTGTGTTTCGTCTGGTGTTGCGTTTCGTCTGGTATTGCACTTCGTCTGTTATTGACGTATCATCTGTTGTAGATATATCGTCTGGCGTTGACTGCACACCTTCTAAGTTAACTAAGTGTTACTTACATTTTTCTGCACACTTAACAAACTTATCAAAACAATTCATACATTTCTAAGATTATTATTATTTGATTGTCATCAAAATTAATAGAAGTGAATTCCTCTTAACTTAACAATTTTCCCTTTTTTGATGATAACAAATAATCATAATTTTAGAAGATAAAATGATATTCATAGACAAATAGTATTCCAACGAATAATAAAGAAAGCAAAAACATAAGAAAAGCATAAGAATTTCATACAAGATATATACAATGCTTTCTATTTGCTTTCTATCTTCTCTTCTCGTTCTCCTTTTTTTTTCCTTCTCCCCCTATTTGTTATTAATCAAAAAGATTGCTCATCGTAGATGCTTCAGAATTTCAGAAAACATACATTGTATGTCAGTGGGGATCGTCTTAAGGTCTTGTTCAATAGTAACCCATAGTAGTGCTACTTCCTTATAAAGATCACCCACTGAGTCAGATAGTTCATCAACCTTAGTATGAATTTCCTCAATTTCTTTTACTAGGCCCTGAACTTCCTTCTGTCTGTGACTTGCTTCCATCCAATTTATGAAATACTTCAAGAACTCCAAATTAACAGTAGGATCTTGTTGTATTTCACTAAGTGGATGAAGGATTTCAACAGTAGATGGTTCTTAAGGTAAAACGTTTAACTCTATGATTTTAATAGAGGGTAAACTGAAGGTTTATTTTCCTTCTGGGAGATCAAGATCATCAGGTCTAGATAGTTTTGGAATTGGTTGCCCAAGAAGGTGTAACACATCTTTGACTGTAGGTATGAAACCTAAAGGTTTGAAATGCATGATCAAATGCACAAAGGTTTCTAAGTTAAAATTGATACCTTCAACTGTGATAATTCTGTACTTTCCTTCTTTCACTTTGTCAACTATCTTGAAGATTTCATCTGTGGTTGAAACTCCAAATTTACTTCCTGATGCTTTTGAAATGTGATGTGAAACATAGATACCTTCAGGTTGAGCTGCATTACATGCATCATCTATGTTCTTCACAATTACTTGAATCTACTCTTCTATAAGATCATCTTTATTTCCCTCAGGAAACATCTACTTTTTCCCGTTTTCTTCTTTCTCACAAAGGTTGAATATCTTTGTTGAATATCTAGCATAATTTTTATCAATGTTATGCTCGTAATCAGATAGATTGTATACAAATCCTTTGAAATCTTCATTAGATATGGTTCTGCCTTCTCATCTCGCAGAATACCATATAGTCTTCATTTTTCATGACTTAAAAGATGTATTGTCTGATCATTAATCGGTATAGGTTCGACTTGTACCTTGACTGACTTTTTCAAAGGTTCTCTGATAATAATTGATTTTTTGCTTCGAACAGGTACTGATTCTTCTATAATCTTCATTCTCAAATCCTTTTTGTTGATTAGTTGAGAAGAATTGTAAGGTTCCAATTGGTGTTCAATTATCTTCGTCTTTTGTTGAACTTCAGATGAAGAAATCTTTTTCTGATTGGGCTTCACCTTCTTTTGTTGTTCTTCCATATTAGAAGAAAGTTGTTGTTGAGGCTTCTTCCCCTCAAATACTAACTTCCTTTTAATTTCTATCTCTCTAGACGATTTTGCTAATTGGCTCTGCAAAATAGAGACAATTGATCTGGTAGGCTGTTCACTTTTCTCTTACTTTTCAGAATCTCTATCAAGAATTAGAGATTTCGTCTTCTTCTATTCTTGTTGTGGTAAAGTCAATAGTCTTGGTGACCTTCTTGACTGTTTAGATTTTTCTGATTGAAATGTCTCCACCTTTCTCTTCAATGACACTTGTTGTGATGATTGTTGAACTCGACTTTCTTCTTTTTGTAGAATCGTCTTAGATTTTCTTGGAATATCAGACGATTTCTCAATCTTTTCTTTTATGGATGTTCTTCCTATTGATCAAGGTTTTTTTTTCTTGTAGATGTGCCACGTTCACTGCTACCCTGTCTTACTATAAGCTCCCCCTCAGACCTTGCTTTCGGTGTAGAGCCTATATCCGCTTCATCTTTAAACTTTATTCCCATTCTGTGAATAGTAGTGGCATTAATAATGCTCTTCACATCCATCTTTACCTTGTTACCTCTGTCGAGAAAGATTCCAGATTCTCTAAAACCCTTATCAACAGTATTCCATACAGTAAAGAGCTAGAATCTCACTTTAACTTCATCATGTACTTCAAAATCAAGTGCGGAAGATTAATGGGTTGGTGATTCAGTAGATGAAACAAACAATGTTCATCATTCATTGTCACAATGTCCTCCGAGCCTAATCTTAGTAGAACACAGTGAAGAAGCAGTGAATGTAGAACCTTAGCCTTCAGAACAAGGGTTGACGCCTTCTTAACTTCTGGATCACTACTTCTATAGAGTTGTCGATTTATGTGCATTCTATCTACACGACCTTGAGTAATCCATTTTTGCATTATTAAACAGCTTTACTCCAATACTAGGACACCCACTGACCCTCTCAATAGTATCTTGTGTCACAATAACCGACAATCCATCTACCATTGATACCAAGGTGTCATCTACTACCTTTGGATTCTTCCAAAATTCATATATCTCATTCAAATAGACCTTTTCACGAACCTTGAAGAAGTTTTTTCAGCCAACTGCTTCAATATATGGTTCAATGTCCATTTGATTTTCCTTCAATGAGATGAAATCAACGTGTCTCCCATAGATAAGAGATTGCTCCATTTGTGATCTGTAACAAATAAAAACTAAACACACAAATGTATTTCGCT
>JANVCQ010009443.1:0-13202 GCA_025531925.1 Erythroxylum plowmanianum | reverse complement strand
TTCACCACTCATCAAGATTGTGGTTCATAATAAGCGAATGCTTAAGTTGTATGTTTTAAGATTAAAGTAATGGCCCAATTTATTCTTGAAAACATACTTAATTCTAGATTCATTTAATAGTGCCATTATCGATAGTTAACTACTATCATAATATGAAACTCATCATTCTCTTAAAGTAAACTCCTTTACCTACATGGAGATAAAACACAACACTACAGTCTAGACCATAATCAAGTGACCAACTTCATTATTCAACTGTGAATCAATCAATTTAGATTCTTATAATATACATATTTCTCATACATCTCTACGTATATGTATATTACTTACAAAGAATCTTTGTACCTTTTTGACTAGATATATATTGCTCACATAAATAAAACCAAACTCTTTTGTTTTATTAATAATAAATATTTTCATTACAAAACTATAACTGAAGAAGATAAAGTTATATGAAAATATACGTGCTTTCCAGGGCATTATATTTACATAACTCCAACACCACCTTGTGCTAGATGAGTTTCCAGAACCATTTTGCCATAACTAAAGTGATTAACTTCTATCCTGAACATGATTTTATCTCCTTTTGATTGATGATGTACCTTTTGTATCCATTCCACTATATTTGTCCATTGTGTTTCATTGTAACGTCAAAACTATGAATTAAAGGTGTAGTTAAAAACAAATGATTGTTAGACTCTAGTTTTGAATTTCATAGCACACATATAGAGTTGATTGTGGGGTAAATGCAATTCTATCCCTGCTTCTTAGTCTCTACTTTATTACTGACAATAGAAGAAATGTAGCCTTGTTGTGATTTGAAGTAAAACATATGGGTTTATGTTTGGAATTGCTGAGGTGTTGTTTTTGAGAATTTCTAGGTAAGTTTTGTTGTTGAATGCACATGTTTTAGCTATATGATCTCATCCTTAAATGCTAAGTTAGGGAAATACCCTAGGAAGTTGCATATTATAATTGTGATAGTATTCCAATTGTTCTCACTAACCATTCTTTATACTTTTGGTTGCTTAGAAAGACTAGCTATGAGTGTTATTAAATTGGGAAGCTTAAATAAGGGGTTTTGTGGATGTCACATTTCAAACTAAAATCAAGAACTTTTCCTATTTATAATGATAAACTTGATATATGGCGTCTGATATAAAGAAATGAAGTGAATGGGTGAATAGATGAATAGCTCCTTTTTTTTCTTGTGAGTTAATGTTTCAAGATTAGTTGATTAGGACAAATAAGAGTATTAATATAATTTTTCAGTAACTACCTAAAGATATAGACGCGACGTCTTCAACTAACACTACATTAAATACAAATAGTGATTATTTGGTATGTCATTGTAGTTTAAAAACCCCATCAAGAACTTCATTGAGTGATAATAACCCAAGAAGAAGATTTTATGGATGCCCCAAACATCCTATAAGTTTATGTTTTGATAAGGTAAATTTGTTTTTCTATATGTTTAATTTTTTCTTGTTAATTATTAATTTTGTTTCAAGTTGGAAGATGTGATTTTCTAAAGTGGTATGATGACAAATTTAGCGAGAGAACTATTGAAATAATTCTTAAATTGAATAAATAAGTAGGTATATTGAAGAAGGAGGCTCAATAAACCACAATTGAATCACGTATGATGTTGGAAATTGAGAAGTAAATAAAGCTAATAAAAGAAGACATTGTTTTATTGAAAAAAGAAAAAAATGATTTCAAATTTGTTTAGTGATTATAGTAATGGGGGTTTTTGTACTTATGGTGCGTGTTACAATATGGTTTGTTGTCGGCAACTAGAACTAAATTGTAGTACTTTGTTTAAAACTTGAATTATGAAGAATGAAAAATCCTCATTTCTATTAAGTTGTAATATATTGGTCATTATTTTTTGTCTTTATTGTTTTTTTATTTATAAAGCTGCCTTAATGATGCCTAATTAATAGTTGTAAAAACATCAAGTATATATAAAAGTGATTATATCATAATAAACAATTGGAGCAGTATATACAAAAATTATCATATAACAATAAACAATTAGAGCAGTATATACAAAAGTGATTATATAACAATAAATAATTGGAGTAGTATATACAAAATTGATTATATCACTAAAATGATTATATCATAATCTGTTTATATACAAAATTCATTAGATATGTCCATCCATATACAATAGCAAATTTGATTTATTAACTAAAGTTCCAACAAAACATAGAAAACATTAATGTAAAGTCTGTAAATAAACCACATTACATCCCTTATTTACATTTTGTTGAGAAGTTTGATCGTATACTGTTGATTAATTAATGATCTCCTCCTCATTGCTTCATTTTGTAGTTGTTGAGAAGTTAGCTAGGTTGTCTTTTGAAACTTAGACCTATTGGCTCGAAAGACAACTGGAATGAATGTGGCTTAACTTCTTTAAAAAATATTTTAGAAAATGAATAAATTATCATTAACCATAGTAAAGCTATATCCATCATTACAACTTTTCCAAGAATGGATGAAAACTATATTTCAATACAATATTTCAAAGAGAAAAATTTGCAAAGTAAGTAGCTACTTCTATTTACAAAACCCATCAATTCTTTGTTTCCATAGATAGAGAGTTATGGGCATTTTTGACAAAAAGTGTAGCTTTGATCCAACTGATGTTATCTTCTACTAATTTATGCTTGCTTGTAGCTTCTCCTCTATATATTATTCTATCTCTTTCCTTCCATATGGAGTAAATAGTGATAATGGATGTTTTCTTATAGATCACTCCATTATGCCTTTGATTTTGTACTTTTTTGTTGATCCAGTTAAGGACCTTAGACCAATCATAAGTTGTACAATAATCTGCCAGGTTGTGCCTGATTCTATTCCAAATGACTCTAGAATATCTGCGTTGGAAAAACAATTGCTCTTTATCCTTATCTATTTCCTTGCATACTTTACAAATCAGGTCAAATATACCTAATTATCTACTTTTAGTTTTGAGCCTGTTTTTGATAACTAACCATATGATTATAGACCCTTTAGGATTAATTGATTTCGTCCATAATAGCTTAAACTATGGAATTCTATCTCTATTGTGTTGGAGTTTATAGCATGAACTATTAGAGAACACCCTTTTAGAGTCAATTGTCCAATTAACGTCAACCTCTCTCCGCTATTGAATAATTTGAGGAAAATATTGAAGAATGGAATTAAATCCTCTAAAAGAATCATACCACATACCATTTTGAATTAATGAGGAAGCTCTTACATTGAGGGGAATCCTGTTAATCAGTTAAGCAACTTCGCTTATTTGCACTAATGGACTAAAATCAGTCTAATTGTCAAACCAAATCCATATATTATTTGCATCCCTAGCTTGTGTTTTAACCAAGGATAAACCTTGTATCTCAGTTTTAGCATGTAGCTAACATTATAAGAAATGTCTTTGGTGATAGCTATTTGCCAAAAATTTTGGTTTCTAAGGTATATGGCCTGAACCCATTTTATCCATATAACATTTTTATCCAAAAAATAGACTTCATATCCTTTTGTAAGTAAATACATTTTGCATTAAGGGGAAAGGAACAATCCCTAGACCCCCTAGTTTTTTGGAATTGCTACTTCACTCCATCTGACTTTAGGCCCCTTTGCATTTTTTGCTTTTCCGGACCATAAAAAAGCTTTGAACACATGATCAAGTTCCTTGACTACTATTTTGGCAAGATAAGTTGAGTTGTCTAATGAACATGGATAATGGTTAGTATAAAAATGAATAATTGTGATTCTTGTAGCAAGTGAAAGAAATTTATTTTTCCAAGCATTGATTTTGGTCATGTACTTCTCAATTAGGGGTATACAATCTAAAAATTTAGGCTTAGCAAAAGAGATAGGCACTCCAAGGTACTTTAAAGGTAAGGATAGAAGATGGAGCCCTATCCCTAAGATTCTACTAATATCATCAAAATTTCTAACATCATTTGAGCAAAACAAACAACTCTTTGCAATGTTGATTTTTATCTTTGACCATTCAGAGAAGATATGCAAAATGTCTAATAGTATGTAGAAGGAGTACCCATCATCTTTACTAAATAAGATGATATCACTTAAAGCATTAAATGAGTAAGCTTGAGTTCATTGCAGTTGTGATATAGCTGGAATCTTCCATTACAGCTCATAAGTTTTGTGAGAATTCTAGATAATCATTCCATTATTAGGGTAAACAGATAAGGGGATAGGGATCCCCTTATCTAATTCCCTATCACATTTAAAAGGTGTAGTTAGGACATAATTAATAAGGATGTTGAGTGAGGGAGTTTTGATGTACATCATAACTCTAGCTATGAATTGAGATGAAAATTCAAGTGCTTCTAAACATGCTTGGATAAAGGTCCACCCCCATTGTATCAAAGGACTTGTAGAACTCAGATTTCCATGGATAGTTATTGCTCTTTTTACCAGAGTTGTAATCTTTCAGCATCTCTTACATTAAGAATACATTATCCCTTAATGATCTTACAACTATGAAGGCTCTTTTTGCAGGATTTATTACTTCATTTAAATCTTCTTTTAATCTGCTTACTGGTAGTTTGGTGATGAATTTGTATACTATATTACAATAAGAAATTGGTCTGAAGTACACCAGGGAAGAGGGGTTCGATTTATTAGGAGTACAATAAATGTATGTGTGACTTAACTCTTTCAACATTTGAATGTTATTCAGGCATTCTAGCAATGCTTCAAAGAACAAGTTACCTATTATCCCTGAAGTATTTTGGAAGAAGCAAGTTGTAAATCCATCAGGCCCCAAAGATTTTAAAGGGTGCATTTCAAATAGCGTTCTTTTGATGTCAAAGCTGGTGGTGATCCTTGAGCTATTGGTTCAAGGGGCTATCAAAGAATCTTTTCATGTTTAGTTCATTTTGATACCCTTCGTCCTTTCCCATTACATTCATGAAGAAGTTTCTTTTATGGTTTGATAAGGAATTCTGGTATGAGATTGTGTTCCCCAATTCATCATAGAGTATAGTGATTTTGTTCTGATTTCTTCTAACTTGTAGAGAAGAATGGAAGAATTTTGTGATTGAATACCCCTCTTAGTATGAAATTTTGCAGTGTCAAAGCCTCTTGGTAATCTTTAAGTCTTTGGGTTCGTACTGCCTCAACTAGATGTTATGAGGATGATTATAGTATTCTTGATATGCCTCCTGAAGATTCAGCTTGGTCTTTAAGACCTGTTTATAATAGGAAATGACAAAGCTTTTAAGTGTTAGTTTCACCTTTCTAACATTTTGCATCAGCTAGTAAGCTTTGTAACCTTTCACTAGATTATTCTAGCTTATTTGTACTAGCTCGAGGAAGCCATCTTGTTAAGTGAGCATGTTAAAGAACCTAAAAGGCATTCCTTGTATAATTGTATAGGTAAGTTGATGTATATGTATAAAGGAGTGATCAGATAATGAATTTTCTCTAAAATGTGCTAAGGATGCTGAGAATTCATCTATCCAGGCTTGATTCACCACTATTCAGTCCAATTTACTTCTAATTGGCATTGGACCCTGTTGGTTCTTTGACAGAATAAACAATCTACTAATGTATCTAAGATCAGTTATTAGCATCTGTTGAAAGAAATCGGTTAGCTCTCTGTCGAATGCCATGTGGTACCTCTCCCTATCTGTTTCTTAAGCATTTAAAATACAATTAAAGTCTCCAATTATGAGCCATGGATTGGATATTACTAAACTATTGGACTACAACTTCTACCATAAAGTATACCTTTAAAATTGAAAATTTTAAGCATATACCTTTAAAATTGAAATTTTGAAGCATACACCAAGGTGACATCAAAAGTTACTTTATTTTTTATCATAAGGCACTTTAGATATAAGTGTTGATCATTCTCACAAGCAACCAACACTGACAGTTTAATCGAGTTGAAGAAACATAGAATTCTGCCATTGTTGTGAGAAGAATGATTGGATATAGCCTCCCATTAAGCCCTTAAAAACTAGGTAATCAGATGCATTTGAGATGCTTTTATTTTAGCATCTAGTAAACCTACTAACCAAACTTATTTTTCCAAAATGAGTCCCCTAATCATTGCTTTTTTAAGAGGGTAATTAGGCCCCCTAACATTCCAAACTAGTATAATCATTTAAGGGGGGACATTTTGTATTTCTTTCCCTTTTCTCCTTTCGATTTCCCTATAAAACTAGTGATTTGATCTTTAAATTCCACCATATGTTATTTTCCAGATTTGCTCTCACCATCTGAGTTGAGATTTTCCATTACATCCTCATTTGTTTCTAATTTTGCAGACTGATTCGAAGAAGAAGGTGAAGTCACACTTTTCAGCTGAGCATCATGTTTGACCTCATTCTCTTCCACTGTTGAAGTTCTTCCAGCTTTAGTATCTATAGTTCTCACTTGTTCATGATTTTTCTACTTTAAAATTAGGTTGTTGGTTTCAATTTCCATTTGCAATTCAGGGATAATGAAAGAGTTCTCAACTTCTAGCAAGTTTAACCCTAACAATTCATCATGCCAATCTGTTTTGAAAAGATTCCCAGTAGGTTTCCATCCTTTACTAGCACGATTTAGTGTTTTTTTAGAAATTAAAAAATTTCATTAATAAAATTATAAGATAAACAATGAGGAGTTTGGGCTATAAGTTAGCAGCAGAGCATGACATAGGAGACTTAAGAGACTAGAAAGCAAAACATCGTCGTTTGGGCATTTCAAGGTAAAAACAAAACAAAATGATCTCATTCATCATCATTGAGAGTCTCCTCAAATTTTAAGGTAAAATGACCCTAACCTTTTGCGATTCTTCGAAAACTTTCCCCAATTCAGCTGGGTAAGGGATAGAGATTCAATAGACGTGGAAGAGGTTAAGAGGACGATAGCAATGGAACAACTCCATTGCTATCCCTTACCCAGCCGAATTGGGGAAAGTTTTCGAAGAATCACGAAAGGTTAGGGTTGTTTTACCCTAAAAGTTGGGGAGACTCTCAACGACGATGAATGAGATCGTTTTGTTTTGTTTTTACCTGGAAATGCCCAAACGACACTGTTTTGCTTTCTGGTCTCTTAAGTCTCTTAAGTCATGCTCTGCTGCTGACTTATAGCCCAAACTCTTCATTGTTTATCTTATATTTTTATTAATGAAATTTTTTAATTTCTAAAAAAAACACTAAATCTTGCCAGCAAAAGATGGAAACCTACTGGGAATCTTTTCAAAATAGATTGACATGATGAATTGTTAGGGTTAAACCTACAAGCAAGATTTAGTGTTCATAGAAAGGTTAAGGGTATTTCTATCTTCTTGAGTTCCCCGTCATCTCCAAGTTTCATAATTGGGAACTTGTCTAGTAATTCAGAATTTTTTTCAATCTCAATGTAGATTTTTGTAAAACATATTCTCTTCATGTTTGCGATTTTTGAGTCCATACAAATTAGTTTCCCAAAAGAGCTAGCAAGATAACTTAAGCCTTCAATTATCCAAAATTCAAATGACACATTATGAAAATTAACCTATAGTGGAAAGACTTCAATGTTTCCTCTGTCATACTTTGAACCTGACTTCCATTTTTGAAACAATATAAGTTGGCCACCTATATGTTATAGCCCTTGTTCGATAATCTCATTTAAGCTACTTTTATTTAAAAATTTGAACAAAAATGGGTCATCATCCGTTAGCATGTATTTTGCCAATCCTTTTTTGTTCTATATAGCCATTGCTCAAATATGTACAATAAGAAACGTAAACCTTTTTTTTCCATAGGAGACCAGCTAAAGATAAGGACCATGCATTGGCACCAGCTTTTAAAAGCTCAGTGGGAGGTCTTGGCACTCTTTTATGCATGAAATTTTGAAAATGTTTCAAATATCCTTTATTGTGCTGAATTTGTAGTTTATGCTTCCAATCACCCTCCGACTTACTGAGACTTGTTATGACATTTGCCTTATTAACTATTGTAGCTGAGCTATCTCCTAGGTTTTTCTTTGTAACAATGGAAAAGAGTTTTGGAAGCTCTCTAGATTCAGGTTTAAAGGGAGGGGGAGCCCTTCTTTCTCCATTATCTAGGCCTATAAGAGGCTCTCTTGCAAGGATGACACTCACTTGTAGAAAGGAAGCACTGTATAAGAAGGGAGAACTTACTGGCAGCAAGAGGTTTGTTTCCAAACATAGAAACTATCAGGGGAAGATGGGAAAAACCACAAAGAGAGAGATCAAAGAAAAATATTGCGAAGAGCTACCGACCTATAAACAAACATGTTGTTAATGGTATTCATTTGTGAATGCAATCAATAATGTCATGAATGGTCATATACTCACAATATTGCTTTATTGATTTGCTATAATAATAGGTTCAACTTGTGAAGAGACCTTAGAGATGACCTAATAAATATGAATCAAAGAATGTCATAAATGATCATTAGATATATGAATCAATACATAGTAATCAAATAATATTTTATACCTACGGAGATTTATACCACCCCCTATATGAAACCTACAACCACCCATATACATGGAAACCAAATTCTTATACTTACATTCATAACATACATTTTTATTCATTTATAAGGATTAACATCACACATTTGTCTATTTAATGTTGTACATATACAAATTACAAAATTTCATATCATTTAACATTATCATTGAAATGTAGTATCACATCTTTACATTTACATGATAATAGAAAAGAAATATTACATATAACACAAGTTCTTAGTTATAAACTGTTAAGAAATTACAATTTCCTTCATTACATATACAATCATCTTAACCAAAAACATACATTCCAAAAGTACATTTACTTTTAATGGTTAACCTTGGCCCTTGCAGATGATCCATATGTCTCACACCAATTACTTGGACCCACACAAATTAGCACTCATGCTAAGCTTGAAAGCTTAGTGAGGAAACACTTAGTTGGATGACCACTCACAACAACCATCTGCCAAGCATGAACACATTCATGAATATCATATACTCATATAAATAGTGATGGCATAATTAATCAAGGTACATAATGCAAATATGATTTAATATATTATTCATATGCCATAAATTCACATTTATAAGCCAAATATTGATATTCAATTCTCATCAATACAAATTATTCATGTTGTCATGTTGTATCTCTTATTTATAACTATTTAATTTACTTTATGTGTTAGGCCTGCATATTCTTGTAGGTATCGATAACGGGGGCTGTATATATCTAAAGATATCAAATTATAGATACCAGAAAGTATCAAACTATAGTTACCCATAGGTAACAAACTATAGATACTCGAAGGCATCAAACTATAAGATATTACAGTCTCAAAATTAAGACATTATTGGTGCCAAACTTTAGCAGTTACATTGTAATCTTATAGGCATGCCTATCTATCCACCACCAAGACATAAAGTAGGCACAATAACATTTTCCTTTAATCATTTGCCAATTTCATAATTAATATATTGACATGTCATATGATATTCATTTGAAATCATAAAATCTGTATTTAAATTCATTCATGCAAGTTATAAGTTAACACCATTAAAATAGTATACAAATCACATATACTCGTATGATTTATTTTGTATATGTTTTGTTCAGTCATGTTTCTCTATGTACATTCACATACTTCTAGTATATATATTCCTACACATCATTTAAATATAAAACTTGTTAAATTGCACTTAATTAGATTCATAAATATAATGTAATTTTCTTTAACATGCATTATATTTAATCTTAAATTTTAATGTTTAATCACCCAATTCACATATGATAAAGTCATATTCATTTATTTCTAGGTGTTTACACAGTTTTATAAACATCCAAAAAGGTTATAATGTGATTTGGTAAAAATTGAAAGCAAAAAACTCGAAATAGTGCAATTTAGGCTAGGCACACGATAGGGAATCAACACACAGTTTAGTCTAGAAGTAAATCATATGATGGGGAGGATTTCTTGCCCGTTTTGTCCCCTGTCCAGGATTCATACCTCCACTTTTTTAGTAACTTTCACATAGAAAACGTTAAAGTTAGGATTTTAGGTCTTCTAGACATTTGTTCCCCTATGTTTCTTGTTTCCATAGCATAAAAATCAGGCTATTTAGACTTCTAAATCATGATACATACACCAAAGATCACAAGTTACTCCAAAATAAGGTAGCATCAAGTCACCATTTTCAATCTCAATTTTCAACATCATCTAGCTAGAATTAGGTCCAGGTCTCTTTTAGAGATTTTTATTACGACATATTAAGTTTCATATCCAATTGGAATCACCCAAAACAATGTCTATGGACTAAGTTATGGACAACACAATGGGACTGGTTCAAGTGGGCCTAAGACAGAATTCCATTAAACATTATTCTCTTATCATAATCAACCAATTCTATGAAAAGTAACACCAAGACACTATTCTAGCAACCATTCCATGTCCAAATTAATCTTTGTACACATTCAAACATGCACAAACAAAAATTAAACTAAGCGTACTCCCAAACCTTGAAATTGGCCAATGAGCTCTTCTAATGCTTTTCCTTTTCTTTCCCTTTTGCGTTGCTTGATTCACCAGCCAGAAACACCACAAATACATATCTCAATCCCAATTCAAACCTTATAATTCCAACTCTTCATAAGCAAAGCAAGAAAAGATGAAGATAAGAAGAAAAACTATTAACTTTTACCTTTATTTCCACCTAGAATTAGCTTGATTTCTTATACATGCAAAATTATGTGAAGATGAAACCGAGAGGAAATAAGGGGAGGAAAATCATTAAAACCCCAGTCTCTCCCTTCTCTCTTATATTCCCATTTCATGAAATTTCTAAACTTAACATACATGCTTTGTAACACCCCATGTTAGGGGTTAGAATATTGAGGAATTACAGTGCATTATATGCTTTGCATATCAAGTATTCATTGAAATGTGCATATGTATTTTTAATACATACAAAATAAATATATATGCATGTATTGACATTTTTCCAAGTAAAATGGTTTTATAAATGCAATTAAATTGTGAAAATTTTATTTGGAGACTATTATTAATATTTCAGAATTTTTGAGAATTTTACGAAATTTTCTAAAAATTTTGGGGTATTTTAGATTAGGAAAAATAGGCAAATGACATTATGACATGTAACACTTATAAGTTGTTGGGACCCGATTTCGGAACCTGACCCCAACCGGAAAAGCGAAAATCGAAAACGAAAAGCGAAACAAAAAGAACGGACGAAAACACGAGTCGGATAATAAAGCGAAACAAAAAAAAATCAAAAGTGGAATCGAAGGAACGGATTCGACGAAAACAAATCGCTTAAGAACAAATCTTAACTCCGACATCCGTGAACAAATATTTTAGAAAAGCGTCGCGTTGGAAACGAATAAGACATTTCATCTAAGCCACTCAAATCCAGTATAAATTTTTTTTCTTTTTTTTTTCATTTTAATCATCTTTATTCAATCTCATACAAAGCAATCTAATTTCCCCTTTGGAAATTCATCCTCAATCAACAATCTCAATTTACTTGATTCTTCATATTCAAATCATAACCATCAATTTACACAAAAACTTATTATTCTTTTGCCATCAAAACACACACATATCTATATATCACTAATTCAAACCATAATAAGCACTTCTATATTTTCCCGCTCAATCAACACAATTCATCGGACCTCCTGTCCGGAAACCCAACACAATAAACACATTCATATATTTATAACACTTCAATAATTCTCAATCAGCCAATATCGTCGGACCTCCTGTCCGAAATCCATATCACATTCAATCACATTATCCATATCCAATTCAATATACAAATTCATATACCATATCCATGTACAATTCCATAACTCATTACCATCATGAATTAAATGCTTACAAAACATTAATGGCATTCCAAGCCATATACAATACCAATATCCAAAATCCAAAGTACACAAAACACAAAATAAACAAAAATTGAACAAAAACCTTGACTTTCTTTCATCCGATCTCCTGCTCGATACCTGGAGATGGGGATGAAAGGGGGTGAGCTTGATAGCTCTTGGATAACATGTTTATAAATCAAAAAATAAGCAAAAAAATTTTGCAAAACTTTTGCCATTATATAAAAATTTCACAATAGAAAACTCATCAAAAGCTTATTTCTCAAACTTTTCAACTTTTCAAATCATTTATAATCAATTTCCAAAAATTTCACGGTTGAAAACCTCAATGTCTCATTTCTCAAAATTCTTAAATTTTTCACACTTCATTAACAATTTCGAAACATGAATGCAGCACAAATATAAACAAAATCAAAGACACGTAAACACATCAGAATGGTTTGGGTCGGTCCAGAAATGGAACGTACTGCACATTCCCGCATAGCGATCATGTGCAGCCGTGAACAGAATGTACTACACCTTCCCGCATAGCGGTCTGATGTAGCCGTGAACTTATGGGAGTCCTTAACGGAGCTCTAATGTCACTAGCGGACAGGCGGGCGAAGCCTATAAAAAGACAAGTGTACTTGACTCAACTTATGGGACCTAACCAAATCCACATAACACATTTCACACTTAAAAAAAAAGATCGGATTGCCCAAAGGCATGTTTCTAAAACTTAATTTCACATAATGTTATATCAAACAAATTTTCATTCACAATTCCAACCAAAATTCGCACAACAATTTTTCAAAATCATTCAAACACGATGTCATTTATAATGTCACATATATCACACAATTTCATATATCAAATGCACAGTCATTCACAAACAAGGAATGCAACAATTTTCATAATTTATCACTTCATTTAAAACTTGTAACAATTTTCCAAAAACATTCGAAAACAAATAAAATTTGATACTTTCTTTCTTAATTTTTCGAAAACATAAACATGGCTTATAATTCAAAATATAACCATGGTACCCACCTCATTTCCATACTTGAAACTTATCCAAAGCATCAATTTCTCCATTGCTTCTCCTAATTTCCTCAAAATTCCCTAATTAATAATCATCCAAAATTGAACAATTTAATACATATAATCACCAAAATTCAACTTAACAATCACAAACCCATACCATTCTTAAGCTATCTAAACCAAAATCTCATTAAAATTTCAAAGATCAAAATTCGTTTCTTACCTTAATTCTTCATCAATTTCGGATTTTCTTGGCTCATAATGGAGCTCTCATCTTCCTCCACCTTTTTCTCT